>JABUQX010027973.1:0-2500 GCA_015478945.1 Trachelipus rathkii
CAATTTTAGGGCTCTGAACGCTTGTACGATACCAGATCGCTACCCGGTCCCGCACATCCAGTCTTTCACCTCTAATCTGGCTGGTAAATCCATTTTTAGTAAATTGGATCTTGTCAGGGCTTACCACCAGATCCCAGTCGCACTAGAGGACATACCGAAGACGGCCATCATCACCCCTTTTGGCCTCTTTGAGTACACACGCATGCCTTTCGGTTTGAGGGGTGCAGCTCAGACTTTTCAACGCTTCATCGATGACGTTCTTAGAGGTCTCCCCTTCGCTTTTGCTTATCTGGATGACCTCCTCATAGCTTCCTCTTCTCCTGCCGAGCATGAGCAACATCTACGTGCAGTTTTTGCCAGGTTGGACGAATGTGGCATGCGTCTCAACCCGGCAAAGTGTGTTTTTGGTGTCCCTTCTCTTACCTTTCTAGGACACACTGTTTCAGCGGATGGCATTTGTCCTCTTGCAGAGCGCGTGGAGGCCATTCGCACCTTCCCTAGGCCTGTCTCTCAGAAGCAGCTTCGTCAGTACCTCGGCATGCTTAACTTCTATCATCGTTTTCTCAAATCGGGCGCTGATATTCTTCGACCCCTCACAGCTCTCATCCGCCCCAAGCACCGAGGCAGTTCTACAAAAGTGGAGTAGCGGAGAAGACCAACAACTTTTGGAAGGGCGCACAATGCCAAGTTGCAACATGTGATCAAACTCGGCCTCGGCTTTGAGTTTATCAGGAGGAAGGCGGCGAGCTCGAGCAAAGGTGGGTGGGCCAGTGGTCTCTATATGATGTTCCACAGAATGCTTAAGAGGGGTATCTGAAGAGCAAGGATGCAATAAAGAAGGAAAGAAGGGAGACACTACCAAAGATGGCGGAGCGATAGCGGAAATGCCCCTTAGCTCGGAAGAACCTAGGGAACCGTGGGAGTAAAGAGAAGTATCACCGTCAACTAGACGCCTATTACGAAGGTCTACCATAAGATTGAAATGGGACAAAAAGTCAGCGCCGAGGATGGGCTGTGTCACTTCAGCGACGAGAAAAACCCATGGAAACTGGCGGCGGAGAGACAGATCCAACGTACATAAACGCTCTCCATATACCGGAATGGAAGAGCCATTAGCAGCGAAAAGTTGACGGCCTGAAAGAGGGATAGCCGAGTCTTGAGAAGGGTTGTTGGGTAAAATCGAAAGGCTAGAGCCGGAATCGATCAAGAAGGCAAGTTTAGTGGACTGATCGTAGATACGAAGAACATCCTGTGCAGTAGTAGGAGAAGAAGAAAAAGAACCAGCATCTCCCGTCGCCCCTACGACGGGTTGGCTGCTGAGTTTCCCTGATGGAGTGAGCAGGTGGGATCGCACTTATTCGCGTCCATACCGAAGGTATGGTGATAGTAACAGTACCCATGTGGATACTGGCGCTGGCGGGAGGAAGAAGCAGAAGGTGAACGAGGACCGCGAGAAGGACGAAAGTTGGAAGGAGTGGGGATCACGAGAGCGAAAAGTGTTATTAATACTAGCCGAAGTGATGGAGAGAAGAGCAGATTTAATCTCAGCCATGCCCGTTTCAAAAACCGACATCCGGGCCTCGAGAGATGCCAGAGAATTTTGTACTGCGAAAATCTGAGGGTGGGAAGGTTGGGGTGGGTGGGAATAAGGAGGTTGAGCTGGAAAGGCGGCAGAAGGCGGTTGAGGGAGAAGGGGAATGTGTTGGGCGTGAGGCGCAGCTGTTTGCGGGGGAGGGAGAGCGGTAGCGGTGGCAGGGGTGGGAGAGACTGCGAAAACGTTGGAAGTAGAGGTTATAGGTGGGCGCACAACCCGGTCCGCTATGGCAGCAAACTCAGGGAGAGTTTGCGCCGGATTCAACGACTGCAGGACACTGTGATGCTCAGCGGGCATCTTCTGGAGGAAGAGTGTACGAATAATTTGCACCTCTCGCGGAGAAGGTGTACCCCCCAACAAACCCAGCATTCTCGTCATCAACTCTGATGGTTTTTGATCACCCAGGGCAACGCCTCTAAGCAGCGTCTCTACCCGTTCCTCTCTGGTGGGGGCCAATCGGTCGGTAATGAGTGTCTGGAGAGCGGCGTACGGGGTGGTAGAGGCCCTAGTTTCTGCTAAACCGTCCCTAATTTTGGCCAGACAAGACTCTGGGAGAGCATTCACCACTCTCGCATATCTCTCCTTCTCGTCTTCTATGGACAGGAGCACAGACTCTGCGAGTTCAAACCAAAGGTCAGGATCGTTAACAAAGAAAGGTTGGAGATGGATAGATCGCGCGGACATGGTGAAAGGCGGAGGATTAGGTAGGGCGAGGGAGAGAAAGGAAGGGAAGGAAGATGGGGAGCAAGCGGGGGCGCTAATAGCGGATCGCGGGGTGAAAAGGCAAAGAAATTACACCTTAGGGGCTAGACCCAGAATAAAAACGAGATTGCTGCGATATAAATTGCCCAAAATACTTATTGTAAGTATGTAAAAAAAAAAAAAAAAAAAAAAAAGGATTATTTA
>JABUQX010027973.1:7500-30000 GCA_015478945.1 Trachelipus rathkii
AAACCGACCTTAAATGAAAATCTAAATTTTAACAGTCTTTTAATACTGAAGTGAGATTTTGTTTAAATTAAGAACTCTTTACTGCATAATATTGTAATCATTAATTTATCTATATGATTTATTTATTTTAACTTTATATTATTTTAATTATTATTAATTTTATTTAATATTTTTGTTTGAAATTTTATCATTATATTGTAAGCCTTGAAAATGGGAAGAAGTATTCTCACCCGAAACTAGTCGGCTAATAAATTATTTAAAATGTTTAAATTTGTTTTGGTAATACGTAATACTCGCTATTATATATATATATATATATAATATATATATATATATATATATATATATATATATATATATATATTATATATATATATATATATATATTATATATATATATATATATATATATATATATATATATATATAAAATATATATATATGTATGAGAATATATTGAGATATATAAAATATATATAAATATATTATATATATATATATATATAATATTATAATATATATATATATATAGATATATATAGATTATATATATATTATATATTATATATATATATATATAAATATTATATATATATAATAATATATATATATTAATATATATTTTATATTATATATATATAATTATATATATATATAATATATATATATATATTATATATATTTATTTTAAATTAATAAAATATTTAAAATAATATATATATATATAAAAGCTCCTAGCAATTGTAAAGAGAATATGATGAGTAACTTAAAAGATTAGAAACCTGATTTTTCTCATACACTGAATTTCCTTTTAAAATACCAAACTGCCAAGGCATGTTCATCAGACACGTCTGCCCTCTTTAAATATGACCTACCAAACTGAAGAGTCTTTCTACTGATGCTGATGATGGTAGTGGGGTGCTGTATTTAAAAAATGAAAACTGCAAAACACCAGGAAAATAACGTAGAGATTCCAGTGAAGATTTTTATTTGGCAAAATATTTGAGAAACCTCCATATTCATCGAATCTTGGCTGTAGTCTTTGATATAATCAAAAAAAGTCATCGGCACTACTTTCAGAAACTGCATAATCAGTCATGCTATTTGGGCTATCTTTTTGGAGGGCCTTTATAGAATTCACCAACATTTCTTGGACTTCTTTCGTCATTGCAGTAGTTTTGATGTATTGATGTAACTGCTAATTGTTAGCCACTTTAACTTGAATCTTGGATTTGACACAGAAGCTAATATTGCTAGTTTAGTTTCATGGCATATATCCAGATTGAGAAACTTCCGAAACCTATTTGAAAAACCTTTTGAAATGGTTTGAAATGGCTGACATACTGAAGGGGCTCATTATTAAGGTGATTAATTTTTTTTAATCAACTGCTAGAAGAGTGGGCAACAAAGATCAATAGAAACAAACGAGTTAAAAATATATATATATATATATATATATATATATAATATATATATATATATATTACCGGTATATATAGTATTATATATATATTATATTATATTATATATATATCATATATATATAATATTATATATATATATATATAATTTAAACTTACAACAGGCTCCCAGGAAAGGTCAAGACCCTGTCAACGGGGTCAGAGCTCTTCTCCATCTTCCTCTATCCTCCAGGACTCCCTCTTCTCTTCTCCAGCATCGACAGCATTCCATGTCTTCTCAATGAGTCCTCCACCTACTGTCTCCACTCCCATCTCCTCATGGCCACTCTCTCCTCCTGTATCCTCTCCAGGTGTCCCCACCATCTCAATCTGGCTGCATCCATCTTATTTAATATAGCCTTCACTCCAACCTCCTCCTTTATTTTTAAGTTTCTTTGTCTGTCTCTTCTAGTCTTTCCCACTATCACTCTTAAAACCTACATCTCTGCCGACTGTATTCTACTATCCTCTCTTGTGGTCGTACTCCATGTCTCTATCGGTGCTCCCATCTCGTCAAATATCACCCTTTTCACCTCCATACTCATTTGTCTATCTTTCAGTATGGGGTACCCTGCTCTTACAGCTTCCCCATACTGAGCTATTCTACTTGTTATCTCCTGTACATTTCCTCCTCTTCCAAATACTCCACTCAAGTATTTGCATTTCTCCACCATCTATATCTCAGTCCCTTCCACATCTACTCTCAGCTCTCCCCTTCCTCCTCCCCTACTAACCACAATGATCTCAGTCTTTTATGTGTTCATAGTCAGACCGGCCTCTCTAAGCCTATTAGCAAAACATGTTACCACCTCTCTCAGCCTATCTTCCTCTTCGCTCCAGCATGCCAAGTCATCTGCGTATGCCAGAATATCAGTCCAAATCTCCTATATCCTCTCTCAACTTCTTTTCACTACATCAGATATTGCTACAAACAAAATTGATGACAACACGCTTCCCTGTTTTGGGACTCCAGTTCTCACCTCAAACCATTCCTTATTCTCACATTCTGTTCTTACATTACATTTATTTTTCTTATACAAACTCTCCAGGGCTCCTCTCAACTTTTTATCCGCTGCAATATCTCTCTCTAGCACTCTCCATAGTCCCTTCCTAAGCAACTAAATCAAAAGCTTTTCTTAGAGCTATGAAAGCTTACATATGTTCGTTTATTATATTCCCATACTTTTTCTAACGTAATTCTCAGAGCGAAAAAGAGATCCGTCGTGCTTCTGTTCTTTTTATATCCGTGCTGCTCTTCCCCAAGTCTGGGCTCTACTACCATTCCTCAGTGTTTCACTAGTAATTCTCTTTATGCCAAGGTGGTTCCAAGCAAGAATGTGTACCCCTGTAGTTGTTCACTCTCCTGAAATTTTTTTCCCTTAAAATATTGGAAACTTTGATTGACTTTCCGCCACCTCTCTGGTACTTTTCCGTTCTCGTTTCCAAACCTATTGAAACAATTTCCAGATTCTTTCTTTTTTCTCCTCCTCTTTGTTAGTTTCTATGGGTATCCCATCTTCCAACATCTTCATCTGTTCTCAGAGTCACCTCCATTCTCATAGTGATTTCCTCCCCTCTTTCATCCTTTCCTCCTCAACTAATCTCTTCTCCCCCCATCCCCACTGCTCATTCACATTTAGCAGTTCCTGAAGTATCCGTTTATCTTCTGTTTGTCTGTTGATCTCACCAAAAATTCACCTTGTTTATCTTTGATATTGCACACTTTCCTCTTTGATCCTCTATACGTTTTTGTTAGTCTAAAAATCCTCTTCCTTTTTGCCCTCACATCTTCCATAATTTCTTCCACTCTCTCTTTGCTGCCTTTTTTTTACTCTTCTTTTCACTCTCTCTCTGTTTCATTTCTTACCTCCATATACTGGGCCCTTGTCTGTGTAAGTTTCTATTTTTCAACCACCTTCCTCATCATACTGTTTTTTCCCTCTTTTATTGCCTTCCTTCATATTCTTCAGTCCAAAAGCCTCTTTGTGTCTTTTTTTTCTCATTCCTCTTCCCAATCCTTTAACCAGGGTCATCCTCTGCTGCTCTTTTTACTTTTTCTTGTATTTCCCCTATCTCTCCGACTCCTTCTAATTGTTCAGTTTTGACATATTTCAAATATATTCCCTTTCTTGTCACACTCCTTCAGTGATTCCACTTTAATTACATTTCTCTTTTTCATTATTCTGCAAGCTTGTCTGTCTTCACCTCAGGTCCGTCCACCAAATAAATATATGATCCGAAATTACACATTGCTACTCCAGGTAACTTCACATTTCTGTTAGCCTACTATCAGACGATATTTTATAGTCTATAATAGATCTCTGATCGAATTCTCTTGTGATATTGTTCCATCTATATCTTGTGAACCTATGTGAGGTCCTCTGTTGGAAAAAACCATTCTGATCTTCATTCCCTTTCCTTAATACGAAATCTATCACATCTCTCCTGCAATATTTCTTATCTCCTCTCCATACTGTCCCACCATTCTCTCCACCTCGTCTCTTCTCCTCCCCACTCTTGCATTGAAATCTTTGCACAATATATAATATATATATATATATATATAATATATATATATATATATATTTATAACGATTGGGCGTTACAAATCATAAAGGCTTGGGTCCAATGAAACATCGATCAGCGGTCGGAAGTCGGAAATCTTGTACAATTCGAAGGCAAAGGTTAAAGTGAAGCTTGTTGGAGCATTAAACGAGTATTAACAGAATCACTGATGCTCACACGATCAATATCCACAAGATTTAGCAAAATGTTTATAATAGAAACATGTAATTTTGACGTTTTTGAGGAACGATAGTAAAAGCTTTGTTCGAGACGAAAATGGCGAAATCGGTGACCAATGGCAAGCAAGCTTGGAATCACGTGACGAGTAAGACTACAATTATGAAAAAGAAGAAGGCGGAAGGTAATAGAGCTCCCCTCTAAACAGTGGAGCGTCGTTTAGATCAAGGTGAAAAGCGAACCACTGGACGTAATGTGCGTCCATAACGCGATGTGGAACGAAGTGGACCAGACGGTAAGGTTGCAGTCGGAATGGGTTCCGGATGCGGAGAAGGAATCGGTGTTGGAACAGGAGACAGAGGTGTCTGCATCGGAACAGGAGACAGAGAAGTCGTAGCGCGGGGCGCTGAAGTAGCTGGCGAAGTAGCGACAATAGCTGAGGGAGTTGGCAAAGGGTCAGGTTCGGTTGGAGAACAAGTTGATGTAAAAGGCAGAATGGGCATAAAGTCGATATTATCTTGCGAAGTAGAGGTAGATGGAACGGGTGCCGGAGGTGGAGGAGGGGTGGTGGAAGAAGCGGGATCATGTTCGAAATAAGCCGGTTTGATCCTATCCACTGATATGTTTTCGCTTTTGCTCCCCTTCTGTAAGGTGAAGAACTTTCTATAGCGTTTTAAGACGAGGAAAGGTCCGTCATAGCGGGCTTGCAAGGGGCTACGGTGTGAATCATGCCGAATTAATACATGAGAGCAAGTCTCCAAATCCGCAGGCATGTAAGTAGGACGGGGAGGGTGGCGTGGCAAAGAAGGCTTCCATGCCTCAGTACACTGACGAAGGCGGGACAGGAAGGTGTGCTGGTTCGTAGTTTTTGGAGAGGGAAGTACGAACTCACCAGGTATTCGAATGGTGGAGCCATAGACGAGCTCAGCAGAGGAGCATTTAAGGTGTTCTTTGTACGAAGTTCGGATGCCGAGGAGGACAAGAGGAAGAGTTTCGGACCAATTTTCCGGTGTTCCATGGGCCATAAGAGAAGCTTTTAGCTGCCGGTGAAACCTCTCTATGAGGCCTTGAGCTTGCGGATGGTAGCTGCAAGAGCGAAGGCGCTTAGAGCCAATTAGAGTCATAAGGTCCTTCCAGAGGTGAGACTCAAACTGCCTACCCTGGTCTGTGGACACGGTCGAGGGAGTGCCAAACCTGGCTATCCAGTTGAACAAAAATGCCTGAGCAATTGTCTCGCTAGAAGTATCTCGCAATGGAATTGCTTCTGCCCATCGAGTGTATCGGTCAATGCAAGTTAAGATATGTGTATAACCATTTGAGGGTGGTAAAGGTCCGACTAAATCAATGTGAACCTGGTCAAAACGTTCACCAGGGGGAATAAATTGCTGAAGAGGTGCGACAGTGTGCCTATGCACTTTGGATTTTTGACAGTTGAGACACTGCGTTGTCCACTGTTTAACATCCTTTAGTAAGGACGGCCAAACGAAATGCTTACCTATTTTAACTTGACTACCTTTTACCCCTGGGTGCGACACATCGTGAATGGTGTGAAACACCTTTCGGCGCATGGGGGTTGGTAGGTACGACTGGACGAGGATGTGCTGAAGAGACATCGCATAACAAAGGTGGAAAACCAAAAATTTCTACAGTTTGAATGTCGTAAGAAGAAGCACTAGGAAAAACAATCTCTTCGAGTTGCTGCAGACGAGCCATTTCGACGAAATCAATGTCTGGTAAAGGAGAGATAGCGTTAATTCGGGATAGAGCATCGGCAGGAATGTTGTCTTTTCCTTTTATATGGCGGATATCAGTTGTGAATTGGGCAATGAATTCAAGGTGGCGGGCTTCACGCGGTGACTGTTTCGCTGTGGAAGCTGTAATGGCATGCGTGATGGGTAAATGATCAGTTACAACATGGAATTCCCGACCTTCTATGAAGTAACGGAAGTGCTTAATAGCTAAATAAATTGCGAGAAGTTCCCTTCCAAATGCGCTGTATCGTGTTTCAGGCGGCTGGAACTTTTTAGAAAAGAAAGCTAATGGACGCCATTCGTTATCAATGAACTGTTGTAGGACGGCACCTGCCGCGAAATCTGAAGCGTCGGTATTGATTCTAGTCGGGGCTGTATCGGATGGAAATATAAGTAACACGGAAGAGGCAAGGGCTTCCTTGATGGCGGTGAAGGCATTAGTTGCTTCGTCGTTCCAATCTACAGTGACAGAAGCAGCAGAACCTTTACGTGGATGCTTAAGAAGTGCGTGAAGCGGGAGGAGAATTTTAGCGGCGGACGGTATAAAACGATGGTAGAAGTTTACCATCCCTAAAAAACGACGGAGTTGACGCTGTTTTACGGGTTTCGGAAACTCACGAATGGCTGCCACACGATCCTCAAGGGGACGTATACCTTCGGCAGAGATTGTATGTCCGAGAAAAGTTTAAGGATGAAACTCCGAATTCACATTTGGAAGAATTGGACCACATAGACCAAATTCACTACTTGGTAAAAACTGCTGAGATTGTGAAGTATGTTCTTCTGAAGAGGACTGGCAATCAAAAGTCGTCGTATGTAGAGCTAATACGAAGGGGTAAACCACGGTAATACTGAGTCTAGAAGACGTTGAAATGATTGACTAGCATTTCGTAAACCGAATGGCGTTCGAAGAAATTCGTAAAGGCCGAAAGGAGTGATAATGGCAGTCTTATGAATGTCTTCCGGATTGACGGGAATTTGAAAAAAGGCGCTGATTAAGTCAATTTTTGAGAAGATAGTACAACCAGAGAGGTGGGATGTGAAATCCTGTAGATGAGGGACATTATAGCGGTCCGGGCGGGTGATCGCATTCAGGCAGCGATAATCGCCAGTCGGGCGATAATCCCCATTTGGTTTGAGAACCATATGTAATGGAGAGGCGTAATCGGACTTTGAGGGGCGGATGATGCCCTTCTCTAAGAGAGATTCAAATTCTAGCTTTGCCGCTTTGAGTTTATCTGGTGCAAGACGTCGTGCATGAGAGAATGGAGGTCTGCCAGAAGTTTCAATGTGATGAACAACATTATGTTTCACAGGAGGGAACTTGGAGACTGGAGAAAGAAGCTCTGGAAAATCGGTGATTAATAATGATTCAAAAACATTATTAGATGGAGAAAGATGTATGCCACTGATGGAAGCAGATGCACGAATACAAGCGGATGAGAAATGTGTCTCAAAATCAATGATGCGGTTGTGGTTCATGTCAACAAGAAGGTTGAAGTGGGACAGGAAGTCTGCACCTAATATTGGTAATGTGACGTCAGCTATCGTGAAGTCCCATATAAAGTCACGACGGAACGAGAGCGTTAAATGGAGTCGTTTGGTACCATAAGTGTTAATGGTTGTGCCATTGGCGGCGCGTAAAGAGCCTGATGGTTCTGGAGCATGAGGTTTCCCGAGGATGGAAAGTGGCACAGCGGAAATGGAACTACCGCTATCTACGAGATAAGATAGTTTGGTGGATGGATCGTAAACACAAAGCAAGTTGGACGCTTTTGAAACCACTCCGAGCGAATTTACAGAGTGGTGTTTAAGTTTAAATTCCCGAATGTACAAGGCTTAAGACATGACCGAGTTTGATCTCCGAAACGTTGATGGTTCCTACAAATACCCTGTTGGTTATGTGATGGAAACTGAACTAAAGCCTGAGAATCGACAGGAGAAGAGGCAAACTGACGCGAAGGAGTAGGTGAGCGACGGTACGAACGTCGTTGCATATTTGGAGAGCGAGAATTATGACCATAATTGTAAGCAGAATAAGTATTTGATGCATTTGAAGGGAGCTGGGGGTATGAAGGAGTGGGAGGAGGCTGAGGGTATGAAGGGGATTGCGAATAAGGATGAGGAGAGGACTGAGGATACTGTTGTTGAGGATAAGGAGAGGGAGGAGGAGGGGAGGAAGGAGCAGTGTAACGCGTTTCTAAAGCTCGTAATCTAGTGGTTAAATCCATGATGGTGTTCTGTAACACCTGTAGTTGTGATAAAATATAAGTATTTTCTGTGGGCGGCGGTGGGTGCCTAATGGGCATGACTGACCTAATTTAACATGCGATAGCGACGCTGGTGGTAAGTTATTATTACCTGAGGGATCCGTGATATGCGAAACTTGTGATGGTATGTCTGCTGTCGTAAGAGGTTTCGCTTTACAAACCCTATCTGCATAAGTAGCGAGCTCTTGCAATGAGCAGTTTGGATCAACCGTTGCTAAACGCAGTTGCATCTCTGTGGGGAGTTTTTGTAGAAAGAGATGGCGAACAATATGAATACAATTACCTACGGGAGGACCGTCAAGGAGATTTAGCATATCTGATAGCAGTACTGAAGGAAGACGGTCTCCAAGAGAGCCACCAGTCAAAAGTTTTTTTACTTTTTCGGCATCGGTTTCCCCCAGCCGGTTTAAAAGTTCGGATTTCAGTTGGCTGTAGGGCTGGTTGTGGGAATGTAAGGATGGTAAAACGTCTTTCAAACGCTGCAAAACGTGAACTGGCAATATATTTAGGAGGGCCCGAAATCGGGCAGGTTCGGTGGTTGTTTCAAGCTGGAGCTCGAGCAGCGTAAAAGTGAGATCCAAGTCATTGTTGATGAATTTACCGGAATATACACTAGATGATTCCCTGTCTGAAGCAGGCTGTTGGGAAATTACGTTCATATTTTCAGTATTTGCAGCGTCAGGGGGGGACATAGTTGAAAAATATTTATATAATACGATTGAAAAATATTTTCGAAAATAATATTACGAGAAAAAAAATATGCTTAAGATGCGATTTGCACACGCTATATATGATATAAAATGTGGTCAGAGACCAAATAATAGACTAAATACTACAAAAAGGTATACAATGGATGAGGAAAATATATAGTAAGCCGCTTTTATGGGCTAAAATAATGTAAAAATAAATGATTAAAATATGTAAAATGTAAAAATATTTTGAGGACAATTACGAAATTAAATGCGCTAAAACGCAACTTACATACGCTAAATATGAAAAATATGATGGTCGGAGACCAAAAACTGAGTAAAGTTTCACAAATATGTATAGGAATGTTAACAAAAATATATATTATGCCGCTTTTATGGGCGAAAATGATGTAAAAATAAGTAATTGAAAAGACAGGATTTCGACTGTTAAAAAATTTTTTTTTTTTTTTTTTTAAAAAAATCTATCGTAAAAGTGATTAATGTTTTTGATAATATGAGAACACTTCTGCCTCAGGAAGCGTATCCGTGTATCCTGTTGATACGAGAGAGGATTCCAGGAGTGCTGGGATATGTAACAGCGTCAGCACTCACTCCAGATCACGAAGGGGCACCACTATAACGTTGGGCGTTACAAATCAGAAAGGCTGGGTCAATAATGAAACATCGATCAGCGGTCGGAAATCTATTTGAAATAGTAAACATAATTAACATATGGAACAATAATAACAATAAATAATAAAATAATAATAAATACTATAATAATAATAATCAAATCAAATAATAGGTTACAATATAAAATTAAATTTTGGAATTAAAAATATTCGTTTCTTTATTATTTCGGAGGGCAATTTACGATAAAATATATAAATTTTGGCATTTTTTCTTACATAATGAAAAAAATATTATTAAATTGCTTAAATCTAACATCACAATGTAATACCAATAAAGTATATTTATGCTCCGAAATGTTTTTTGTAAATATCACTGACAAAAATTATTCACTTATGAAAGGCACAAAAATTAGGGCTTAAAATAACACGAGACACAGACCTGTACCATATCGAGGCAACAAGTTAATATGAACCTTGTGGAGCATACAGCGGAGTATTAACACGAATCACTGATTGCTCACACGATCATATCCACAGATTTAACGCAAATGTTTATAATAGAAACATGTAATTTTGACGTTTTTGAGGAACGATAGTAAAAGCTTTTGTTCGAGACGAAAATGGCGAAATCGGTGACCAATGGCAAGCAAGCTTGGAATCACCGTGACGAGTAAGACTTACAATTTTGAAAAAAGAAAGAAGGCGGACAGTATAATATATCCACATTTATGTTGATATATGTATGTACATAATTTATATATAATATATTTATATATATATTCTATCTTATTATATATTATATATATATATATAGTATAGAATATATATATATTTTTTTTATTATATATATATATATATTATTATATATATTATATATATAATATATATATTAATATATATATATTATATAGTATATATATACTAATATTGTATTTATATACTAATATTAATTGTAGGAGAATAGATTTTATTACAGTGAAGTTTAAAAATTAGAAATCCTGATTCAAACTAGTGTTCAGTTGAAGGACTTAAAAACTAAATTGTGGAAACACCATTGTGCAGGATTGTTGTTGGCTATTGAGCGAGAAACGATACTAGAGCAACAAAAACTGGAATTCTCCAGTAAAGAAGTTTAACCCGTTAATGATAGGTGTGACTAGAAATAATGGAAATAAATTGAAAAAATATGAGTAAAACAAATTTGACTCTAAAATCATTTATTTCAGTATTTTTCCCTGAGACTGCCAAGTGATAATGCCTGTATTGGGACAGGACTACGCATATGCACGAGTGATTGAAGCGCACAGTGCTTCTATAAATAGCAGTATCTTCAGTTATAACTCTCAAAAGAACAGGATTCAGAGAGGGACAACTACTGATTTCCCTGACAGCCAACACGGCTGTGTATCTCTTTTGGAAAATTTCAACCTATATATGGGTTAACATTATTTGTGGTTAGTGGTAAAGCTGCAGCTTGGGGAAGGGAGATTTTTTTTAGCTTACATTTTATTTTCATGTATTTTTCTGAGAAGTTGTTTATATGGACACCGTATTATAAAAAGGATTTTTTTTTAAACAAGTTTCTTTTAATTTTTATATTTTTCATTGTAATTTTGTATTGGTATTTTATTTTTTGAGTAATCATTGAAATTAAACCTTAAATATATTTGTTTTTGTGCAACCTCCAATTCCTAAGGTAGTATAATAGCTACCATCGGCAGGACTCCAGCTCCAATGACGGTTTCACAACAGAACCGTAACAACATCATAACGGTTGCTAAGGTGGCCTCAAAGAAGCTGGGGGGTTCTGTTCAGGTTGTGGGAATTTTTATCTTCCGAACAGTTACTCCAATTATATAAGGGTCTTATCCTCCCTTGTATGGAGCACTGTTAACACATTTGGGGGGTTCCGGTTCCACCCTTCTATTGGATGGGGTCGAGTCTAAGGCTGAAAGATTAATAAACTGTTCCCTACTTTCTAACTCTCTTCACTCTCTATCTCTACGTCGTGACGTTGGTGCTCTATCTCTTTTCTATAGACACTACAACAGCAGGTACTCGAGGGATTTGACTTCACGCATTCCGCCACCATTTTGTGGCCCTCGTAGTACCAGGGTTGCCCTGCTTCTCATGAATTCTGTGTGAATATTGGGAACTCTAGGCTTGCTCGTTGTGGTCCCTCCTCCTTTCCAGCTACCTCTCTTCTGTGGAACTCCCTGCCTTCATCTGTTTTTCCTGCTGTATTTAATTTCCTTCTTTTCATGCCCTCCGTCTGCGGTCATCTCAAAGGTTTGCGTTAGGCTTGGGATTGGGTTGGTTTTCTTTTTGTATTTTCATTTTTTGATAACCTATGTTTTTCACATTTTTTATTCACATCCTACAATTTTTTTTTAAACGACTTCAAACTTTAAATATACATAGATGGGTCAATTACCTACAAAATGCATACATCTTTTGTTTGATTTTTGACCCAAGCAATGGCCCAAATTCAAAACCTACTTTTTTTGGTTTTGAAAAATTGCGATAACTTTTTTTAGTGGTCAAGTGGATCATGGGATCGAAAGTTTCAGGGCTTAGTGTAGTCGGGAAGATACACCTTTTTTTATTTGAGATATTGTTTTGGCTTGTCACATTTGTCTTGGGTGTTTTTAAAAGATAATGGGTTTTTTGAATGAATCTTTGAAAAAAAATTTTTGAGTACCAAAAATAATTTATCTAAGTAACAAATATGCTATGCTGCACCCGGGGAGTTTATATACGCCTGAGATATTTATGTTGATCGCACGTAAAGGAAAATATATCCAATCATTTCTTTTTAAAAAAATTTCCTTTGAAAAAGTGAATATTGCATAATATATTTATCCTACTCATCCGACATCACATAATTTCCAAGTGTCATTTGTTCTGATAGGGCTTAGATTCATCCTTTTCTTTAGTTTTTTTTTTTTTTTTTTTTTTTTTTGTATACTAAAAAAAGTTTTTTTTAAAATTTTTCCCCATAAACATTTTTTGTGAATATAACTTTTTATTAACCAATCCAAAAACAAAATAAAATGTAAGTCCAAATTGCACATCTAAATTTGCCAATGTCCGGAACTAAGCCCTGAAAATTTCGTCATGATCACTTGACCATAAAAAATTATCCGCAATTTTTTTTTTCAAAACCAAAAAAAGTAGGTTTTGAATTTGGACCATTGCTGGGATCTGGGGTCAAAAATCAAACGAAAAATGTGTGCATTTTGTAGGTAATGGACCCATCTATGTATATTTAAAGTTTGAAGTCATTTCGAAAAAAAATGTAGGAGGTGAATAAAAAATGTGAGAAACATAGGTTATCAAAAAATGAAAATACAAAAAGAAATGACAACAGACAGAAAACTACTGCTTACTTTTTTTTTTGTCAAAATTGCCTGAAAATTAAGAATTTTATGTCCATTTCTAGGTTGGAGCTAAATAGGACTCTGCCCGGAGCTCAAATTAGACCAGGCCCTTAATAGATCCCTTTTTTAATATTACGAGTCCCTTTTTTTAATATTACGATATACCCGGTGACAGAAAAAACAATGCGTCTATATTCAAAATTTCATTTGAGAAATTATGGGCAAGTTTTTTTTTTATTTTTATTTTTATACAGTTAACCACCACTCACGGCCAGAGCCCTTTTCGAGAAGGGGCAGAAAATTTAGTAGAAAAGTAATAATAAAAATGGGGAAAACTAACCCAATCCCAAGCCTTGTGGTAATTGGAAGCATGGGAGTAATTAAAAAAAGCTTACAACAGTACATAGATAGACTACCGGTGGAAGTGACTACTTTAGAAATGAGTTCGATTATAATTAGACAGAGCGCCAGAATATTGAGAATGGTTCTCGGATGTTAAGAACCTACTCCGGACAACCATATGCCTTAGGACCTAGGGTCGGCTGGCATTAAGTTGGTAACCCTTAAGAAAGGTGAAACGAAATTAATTCGAAATTCATTTAAATGTTTGAAGTGCACCTATGATGTAATGATAGAAAAGATATTTACAAAGACACCAATCTTAGAAGCATGAACTGCACAAGAAATAAAGAAATCGGCTAAAATAAAAATGCCTGAAAAAAATTCATTGCAAACGGAAAATTAAAGAGACGCTAATTCTAGAGACAAGAATGATGATTTTGATTATTATGAAACCGATCCGGAAGAATAGTCAAAATAAATGTACATAAATGTGCCTCTTTACCAGATGAAGAGAGACTTTCAAGTGAGGAACTGAGAAGCTCATCCATTTAAGTGTTGAATTTGATTTGCCTCTGGAAGAGTTAACAGTAATTTCTTACCATCCTCGAGAGTACAGCAAGACCAGATGATGAGATGACTGTAATTAATCATCGTAATGGGAAAAGGGAAAAAGTTCCAGAATATTGATCGACTTAACAACATGGGTAAACTATATTCACTGTGTCGTGGTTGACATTGTGAAGTCCTAAAAGAATCCTAGTAGACTTCCAGTCATTCGAACTCGGCTATAGCATAACTCGACAAAAGAAGAACTAAAATTAATGTATCTTATTACCAAATAGTTATCGTTTAATGAAAACAGCATTGATTAACGGGCCGTCTCGGTCGTCCCTCAAGAACAATTAAACTTACAGGTCAAGTTAAAGCAATAAAATTATGATAGAAATACTAAAATGGGCGACAAATTTATGTAGGTCATGATTGACAACAGTGAGACGTATGACAAAGTGTTTTATTCCACAGCTTGATACAATTATCGAGATTATATAGTAAAATAGAGAAACGCCTTTCCTATCAAAAGTTGTTATTGAAACTAAGAAATCTTTTTCTAATTCATCTCACTCTTCCTCTCCCTTCTTCCCTCCACTTACGACCAAGTACTTATTAACCTGAAAAAAATTAGGTACAGTCGAATCTAAAAATCAAGAGAAGCACCTGAATAAATCTCTACTTTTTGTAATGGAAGAAGATTTGCTCATACGCTGCAAATAATTGAAAGATCGTAATGTAGCAATTATTTATGAGTAGAAATTGGAATTAGTGTTGGATTGGATAAGTGGCACTTCAATTCGTTCTGATAAAAGTGAGAAGTACGCGTTGCTTATAACATCGCAGTAAATAATGAAGATTGACGAGATGGAAGGATTAGTATTGTTGCAAATGGGGATTGTAAATTCGTGTTCATTAACTAATAGGATATCAACAAATTCTATACTTTAATAGTTTTATTTTCCAAATTAAATTAATTGCTTAAAAAACAATTAACTTAAGATTAAAGAATGAATTAAAAATGAAATTCGGAACTTCAAATTTAATACCTTTACTTTTACAAGCATTCAAAAAACTAATGTTTCTTGGCCCCAAATTAATCACGCTTATATACAGAAAGACTTCTCAATTTTAGAGTTACTCCTCAACAGAGTCGAAAACAATTTAAAAATCTTTATAAACTATTGAAATGCCCTCTAAAAAATCTTAACACAAAAACTTGTCGTTTACATGTCGTCAACTTATTTTCAAACCACATCATTCCTTGTAAGCTTACTGTTTTTGCATTTTGCACATCTATACTTTCTTAGGTATTTCAAATTTTACGCTTATATATCAATGACGACCAACATTACTGTTTTGAGTTTCCTCATTCTTGTCCTTGCTCTCTCCGCGCATGCTATTTGTTACCTAACATTTTGTTACCTTTGTTACTATACGTCTTAAACATTGCTCTCATACTTCCTCATTACTACTAATGGTAACACACCCCGAATTGTTTTCTTTTTTTGCAAACGGTATGTGTGTCGTATATTAAATTCCTTATTTGATTTACCAATGTAAAACCCATTACACTTTTGGTGTGGAATTTCATTTTCTACTTATCAGTCCAACCAAGAGGATTTTATCCAAGCCATACAGAACTTGCATACAGCTTTCAAGATTCACAACAGAAGTAGTCAAATTAGTATCATTAATTAACAGGATTAGAAATCCTTTTTAATCCCTAATATAAATCGTTGTCTTCTGTTACTCTACCAATTTTTCATCCAATTAGAAACCACTCTACCTATTCCATAGTAGAGTTTGACAAAATCGTTTATGACTCCTAACGAAGAGTTACAAATGATTTATAAAAAATAACGATCTAGTATTTCTGGTTTCTTTTTTCAATCGTCTTAATTGTTAAAGAAACAATGACAAATTCATATAAAGATGCCAGATTCGCCATACAAAAAAAAAAATATAGTTGACGTTTCGCATTATTATCTAGCGAACGATTTTTTTTCTCTCCATACGAGTTTTCCATTTATTTGTTTAAAATTAGTAATAGCTGAAAATAAAAGACACAATAGGGATTACTTGACCAAGTTTTTAAAATATATTCAGTGACTCGTCGTTCTGAGTCGTGAACGATTTTGAGCATCTTTATTCCATAGTGTGAGAATTTGTGCATCAACCTTAAAAAACTTGATATTCATATTTCATTACATTTTTGTTTGTTATTTAGGTACCTCTATAAATAACTAATATTTTTTTTATACTAAAAATATTATATTAATGGCTTTCATGTTTTATTAATATATTTCTGAATAAAATTTTTATAAAAATTTTTTGAACTCTTCTGGCATATTTTACACTCTGTTATAAATAAAAAATGAATGAAAACAGTAATCAGTAAATCGGAAAAATATCCATATATCCAAAAACTTTAATAAATTGTTATGTCAATGGTCTTATTTTCAGGTTGGTAAACTATTTTATCTAATCTGCTTAATATTGTCTAGAAGCAGCTTGTAAAAACTCTCTCCAACAATTTTGTTATCGTTTGTGGAAATGTGACGGTTAAGAAGAGATCGGCGCAATCTCACATCTACGTTAAAGAAACTTATCACCTGTATTTTCAAGTTCAATATCGGAGATCAAGATAAAGGGGTTGGACACCCTCACATATGTTGCAAAAACTGTTTAAGTTCGCTGTCAAGATGGCTAATGTGAACATATGAAGCAGTTTTTGCCATTCGGTGTTCCAATGGTTTGAAGGGAACCTCAAGATCACACAACATACAGACTGTTTAACTTCTGATTGGTTTGATAGTAAAAGGTATTAATTGCATGTAATCATTTATGCTTTGTGATGCTCATTAATGAATAACAGCAATATAAAAAAAAATTGTATGATAATCGGGAGAAAATGTCATAGAGTCATACAAGCCAAGCATATCTGTATAATGGATTTTATCTTAAATGTCGAACTCTTTACTTCCAGAATAACTATGCAAGAAGTAGTGGGAAGTGTACTCTTGTAATAAAACATAAGCAATACGACCTTTATTACTGATCTTTGTAGATCAAATGTCTATGTAATCATCAGTTTGCCTTGCTTTTAAAATCATTCACTCAAATGGAGATTTTCACCTTTTCCTAGAAACCGCCCTAAACGAAAATAGCATATTCTATATTCTACAATTGCATTTTTTATGGCAGAGGACTAATCCAGACATATTCCAAAATCGATTATAAATTGGAAATCGAGATTATGGAGCCATATGTTGAAGTGGTCAATGAAAACGAAAAACCAAAACGGCTTTCGGTCAGGCAGTAATTTAAACGATTTCGTTACGTGATCTGTCATTCATCAAAGCCACAAAGGAAATTAACTTTAGGCTTATCACTCGCAAGGCTCAGAAAGTATATATAACTCAAACTAATAAAGACGCACGTGAGGATTACAAAATTAGACTTTGTTCGGATTCTTTACACAGCATACCATTCTTTCTCAATGCCGAAATCAGCTTGTGCTTTTGAACAACATTCTAAGGTTCTTCTATAACTGATTTCCTAGACATTTCTAAATACGCACTTCAAGATGAGAATAATTCAGTACAGAATTGTGGATCGTATGCGCACAATGCATCACTTCGAGGAGTTATCATTCAGTCATCTAAGGCTGTCTATTGGATGAGATACTCACATTAAATTATGAACTAATCTATACCCACCAATTCAGTTCCCATTGCAACGATCTGTATATTTTAATAAGAAACCTACGAAACCTTACTACATATTAAATCAAAGTTTCACTAAAGTATCAATCTGAGCCACGAATGGCTTATATGCCTGACTTAATAAAAGTAGTTGCACTTTATACACTAAAATAAGGACCAGCAAACTGGCTATAACGAATTACAATATTGAAACGTCAAGGAGTAAACGTAAATATTATCCCACTACTTGCAACACTGGGAATACACATTAGGTAGGCAGTTTCCTCTTAAATATGTATAGCAAAATAGCAGAGCACGTATATCTGCTACCTTACACAACACAAACGAGTAACTCATGCATTACGCTTCTGCACCCACGTGATGTATCTGACAAATACCATTCATGGTTCTTTCAATAAGCTCAATCATACGTTCTCTATAACATTTATCAACGAGGGACTCAATCGCCTTTTAGCATTATAAAGAAAATATAGTATATTTTCTAGTCACACGCAAAGCAACTTTACATCGTAATCTTACTAATAGCTAACTAATCTAGTACTGAACTAAATAATTGACTTACACACACACACGATACACAAACACACATCACATCATCAGAGCTATCACACAACACCAATTCTTTTAAAGAACATGCATCAGCACACACACCACAACAACACTCTGTTAGAATAAATACCCATACCCACTCCACGCACATTTCAGTTTCTATAAAGCAAGTTTTCCTAAATTAATTGATGCCCTAACGAGACTGAATCACGAAACCTCCGGCGTCAACTCTCTTAGTCAGAGGGAGCGCTCTAGACTAATAGTCGCGGTGACATACCTCGAGGATGTGGCAATGTGGAACAGCCCTAGGCATTTGCGAGGCCCTTGGATCGGTGGTTAATTCGTAAGAAACCATCCACCACCCAAGTACTACCTAAATATTTAAAATTGCACAGTAAAACCAACCTTGGTTTAAAGCAGGTGACATTGTTGAGAATGAGAGAGAGCATATATGAAATATGTAATATAAAATAACTAGTATATGACATATGAATATGCCATATGAGAGAAGTATTTTTAAAGGCAATTGTATCTTGTTAATGGATTCTGCTCGGTAAAAAACACATAAAGGTCGATATATAAATCATTAAAATGAAGCTCATATTGATTGACATCTATAGAATTAAATTTTCATGCATTATGATCATAATAGTAACTTGGTACTTAGTAATAATATTGTACCCTAATAAGGTTCTAATATTTTATTCTTACTAACACTGTACATTATAATATCTTGATTTTATATCCCTTGAGAAAGGCTAGCAGATGTTAGAATTAGACTGAAAACATCAGCGAAGAACAGGTTTCCAATTCAAAGGAAGATTATGTTAATACATTGGTAATAAAAATATAGATTAACATTGCGCAGACTCATGCCGATGAGGGAAACGATCAAAATCTGGATTAGCTCTCCTTGCCATTGCGGCTCAGATGCTGGTGCACCGATTTTAAGTGCGTCTCTGCGCGAGACGCGAGATATCTGTCACAAGACGTCTGCAGTGTATCCCAGGATTCTGATCTAAGAGCGGCCAACCGAGCCATCCTCATACCCACCATTCCATGATCTAAGTGAAAATGACAATTGATAATCTCTATTATGATAGGATAACAATTCATAGCTATTTCTGTATACAATATGTCATTTTGAGGTGAGATAATATATGTAAAACACTAAATGTTTAATATATTTTCTAAATCTACTACCAGACGAACAATTCGATATATAATTGTACTAAACGTAACAAAGCTTTCAACATCAAATAAAGCTAACTATCAATAACCCGAACTAAGAATATAATTTTCAATCGACAAATCCTAACATTAGGCAATATCAATATTAAAAGCCCAACACTACTCGATTATTAATCTTGTACACACATTAAATTCAAAGTTTCAGACCTATAAGTTCAAAAAGTTGAGAGTAAGATATAAACTATCAATACATGCTGTCTTAATCAGAATCTTATGTAAACATAAATATTTTTTGCAGTATTGCTCTGACAGTAAACCACAATTATCGCTCCACCCCACATTATAGCATATTGTTTCACAAGTATTTTACTGCTTGCTAAGGTAAAAAAATATAGGGTTGTAGATCGTTACACTCAAGTTATAAAATTATTCGAGCTTAAGGCTACTAGTTATATTGTTCGTAGTTGTTCATGTCAGTTAAGACCTAGTTCGGGTTTTTATGATTATCGGGTCATGCATTATAATATGTTGAAAATCTATTAAATATTGACGTTTAACAATAATTAACTTCGTTGGTCAGTATATAATGTATGAACTATTTGTTCTGTGTTTGTCATGTTTACATGAAAATAGATTACATCAGAAATATTGATTCTTTTGATTCAATAGAGGACACAGCTAGATCAGTAATATATGTAATCTCAACTTGGAAGGAGTAGAGGAATAAGAAGTAGAGGGAAGAGTAGTAGAGGAGGGGTGGTTAGAGATTTAAGATCTCTTGGAGTTGTGGTGTGTCTAGTTGTTTGTTGATGTATGCTAAATCCATTCTAGTTCAGTATTAGCACGTTTTTAGTTTCCAAATAAGGTGAGTATAGTATACCGATAAACTCATCTTCTGTAAAATATTATTATGTTAATTGTATAATTTAAACTTGAAAATTATGTATTATAGAGTAATATGCTAGTAAATTAAAGTGTGTAATAAATAGCGTATTAAATCTTTGTTATGTTGTAAATTAAGTCCCAAGATACATTAACCCTTTATGACTTTGACAATAACTATACATTATTATTCAAACTGTTCTATTGAGACATTTAATAGACATATAAATATATAGTTGACATCAAATTATAATTAAAGGCTTAAAACGATTTATTATAATTTCGCTAGCAAACCTAGAGAGAGCTATCCGAGGATTATCCTATAGCTATCATAGTAGCGGCCGTGATACCTATAGGCCATCCGATCACTCCTCTGACTCTGACTCCTTCTTTCTCAGACTCCTTACCTCCTTTTCTCACTCTTCTTCCTCTTCTGTCACACACTCTGTGCTTCTTATCCTGTTCTTCAGGAGGCGGCACCTATATACCCTCCATGATAGAGTGGTCCTTATGTAAAATCCTAGACTCTCAGAATTCACGGATCCGAACTTTCACAACTGCCTTATCTTCAAATTTTCCAGCCTTTACTACGGCCCCATTTCCTATTATTAGGGCCATGCAAACTCCCCTCCCGGGGGGCGCACGAACACTATGTTAACCTCGTCCTATGTAGATCGAATGGTATACTATATCACTTAACCCTAACGCACGACCTGAATTTATTAGAGACGGTACATCAGATATACTTCTAACTTGGGTTAATTATATATATTATATATTATAATATATATATATATATATTATATATATTATATATTCAATAATATATATATTAATATAATATATTAATATTAATATAAATAATTAATATGACTATATTACACACACTAACACACACACACTAACACAACATATACACATCACAACACACAACACACTACCAACACACACCACTCAACTAAACTATCACTATACACAGGAAGGTGACTCGGGAATCTGTACATATTATATATATATATATATATCACCTATTATTAATTATTTAATTATTTATTAATTTTTATTATTATTAGTATATTTAAATTATTATTTATTAATTATTATTAATTAATTTATAATTATTATTATTTATATTTTTAATGTAAATTAGTTATATGTTGAGTTGTATGTGTTGTATGTGTTATAATAATGTGATTATGTTTATGTGATGGAGTTATGGTAGGTTGTGGTGTGATTAGTGTATGTATTGTATTAGTTGTGATTTGATTGGTTAGTATTTTAGGTTGTTATGTTGATTGTGATGTCAGTGTAGTGAACTTATGTCTTATTATTATATATAAGTGGACGGGACTTTAAGGGAAACAATAAAATTATTGAATTCAGTTTTAAATAATATTAATTTCTTCTTAATATTTATTCATCTGATCCCCCTTTCCCTACAGTCTTATTTATTATATATATATAGATTATTATATATATATATATATATTTAATATATATATATATTATATATATATATATAAATTAAATATAATTATATTATTATATAATATATTATCAATATATATAATATATATATATATTATAATATATAAATATATAATATATAATATATAATTATATAATATATATATATTATATATTAATTATGGCCAGCATCGCCGACAGAGCGCCAGGCATGTAAAAACTTTAGAAAAAACTATATACAATGCTGCAGGTATAAAATAAAATATTATAAATTTTTGAGTATTTACCAAGAAAGATATTTTCATCGAAGAACACTTAAAAAAAAATTATATTTGATTATTCTAATTATTATATTAAATTAAACTTAAAATATTACGTAAAATATCCATTTCAACCTCGCATTGAGAGAGTGGCGGTCCTTGGATTGAGCGCCCAAATTTTCAGAGAATTTTGAGACACGCTGTGAAGCACTAACAGTCGGGCGAAAAAATATAACTTAGTTCGCTCGAGAATTCTCGAGAGAGGTGAACGCACAAAACAGTTACCTATTTTTGTGTACGCTTTGATAAAATAATTAAATTAATAATTATATTAGTTTTCTGTTTTTATACAAACCCTTTGCATAGAAGACGAGGAGTTCAAATGGCGCGACAGAGAGTAGCAGAAAAAGTTATGAAGGGGAGAATACGAAATTAAAACGATTACAAGAGGAGGAGAATAAGAGTAATAAAACAGAAGATATAAAAACGGAAGAGCCGAACATAGGAAATTGAACTTTCTGCAATGTAATTTAATTTCTTTAAAAACACTCGGTCAGCGTATATTGATAAATAAAAACATATTAAACATATTATTTAAAAAAAAAAAA
>JABUQX010027973.1:35000-45365 GCA_015478945.1 Trachelipus rathkii
CATTGTGATCAATTCTAGAGATATATAAAACAATTCAAAATAACTGAGAAGGAGAAAACGGTATAAGATATCTGTCACCAAACTGCGCGAAATCAGAGGAGAGCCTGCAAGATTCTCCAAAAAAAATATCTTTCACCAGCTGTTATGGCTTTAGTACTATAATGTACGGCATAGAATAGAATCTGCTGATCTTAAAGATGATAACGCGTCTCTGTTAGGAGTCGAAATCTGAGATTCTCATTATTCTATTTTGTTCTAATATTTGTAGTACTCTTTTCTTACTATCATCGGCCTTGTTCATAGTGGCTAAAATTTGAGTGGACTGTCAAAGTAATAAGTATGATCCAATTATTGAGTTATGAGCAATTATCAATATGTAAGAAAGTTCATTTCACATTTTTGTACACGTATTTACATTTATACAGAACAATTTTAGTACATGGACATATAATCGGCAACATGTCAGAGGAGAGGATTCATGAGGCGAGACGGAGGTAACCACTAGAGGTGCAAGGGACGATATTTCCAATGAGCACAAACCTGTAGGACGCATGGTGGTCAGAGAACACACGGCGAAACTAGACTCTCAAAATAAATATACCGAATTATCTGAAGCGGCGCCAAGTTCCGCGATAACCATCACATGAACGACCGGATGAGGAAGAAAGAGGGAATAAATCACGGATGATACTAAATTTCTCATCTAGTATGGCGGTTCTGGGGTCTTTATATATATATATCATATCCTCGGAGTTGCAATCCTCCCCACACCCCTGCTGAGACTCACCGTAACTTACCATGCCTAACGTCGGTTATATATTATATTATTATAAATATATATTATACCCTTGGGTAAGAAATTGATAATATTTACTAATATTATTTTTTTAATATATTATATAATATATAATAATATACATTATTAAGCCAGCGAATCAAAAAATGTTAATTTCACTATTTTACGAGGCTGTAAGCATATTGGTATATGATTTTTTTGTAGATAATATTGATTATTTTTATTATTTTATATACTCAGAGCTTGTCTAATCTACTGGTTCCGTGTGGCAGGTCGGGAGGAGGCCACGTAACAAAAATAATCATGATAATTAAATCAGAGGTTCAATACATTTTTATAGGGTCTCATGATTAGGATCCATACTATTATGTACCATGTATTTTCGGATTTATGTGACTTAAGTAATACCTACACCTAAACTGCTACCTGATTAATATTGAATTTACTTATTTGCAAAAAATCATTTAAATAAATACATACATTGTTATGTAAGTGTTATACTACATTTAATTATTAATTTGAAGTTAAATTATCGAATACCAATAATTAAAATATTGAAGAACAGTTATATTAAACAGAATAAGCAAAAATAAATGTTTTTAGTGGGAAGGATGAACCCTAATATTTGAATTAATAAATTCAAACATTTGGCATCAATTTAGTTTAGGTTTTATTATATAATTTCATAATATTCCTCGTTAACGAGTAATGTCCACAGTATATACGTTTATTTTATTATTTTTTTTTATTTAATTATTTTTTTATAAATTTATATATTTATTATATATTGATATGTTCTTGAATCTATCTGATTTGTTATGGGCCTATGAGGAGTAGGAGGACTAATCTAATATGCAGGAAATACCAGATCACACTCCTTGTTGACTAGGTATATAGCTATGGGAATATATAGTCCTAATTCTCTTACATAGCAACTTACTCATCAAGATAATACTCACATAAATAAATGTGGGCGGTACGCAGGCAAACAGCCGTCTGATCCACTATAATAATATTCTAATGAGAAGCACCAGTACATATTTAGAACCAGGAGTATCCATCAATGCCTTATGTTTAAATATATCAGTATCCTTAAAAGTTTTTCCAGTTATTATGAGCTTATTGTACAAGACTCATAGATAACTCCTGCATTGTATGAAGAGGAACAGTCTCATACACATACATGCCTAATTCCTTTAGAAATGTACGAGTAACCGTATAAAGGTGATTGAAAATTTATGAGTCGTTAGCTTAATGGATATGATGTTTCATTATGTGTCAAATAAACACTCCTCAAACCTAGTATTTCAAAACTCATGAATAGAGGGTATTCCGGTGAGTATAAAGTTGTACACGATAGGGATCTCGATCTAAGTGGTATCATTAGTCTACATACAATATATTAACCACGCCACTAAAATAATAAAGTGGAAGCACGTCGTTAACTAGCGTAGAGTGTGGTGATGGCTATAGCTTCTTGATCACAAGCTGCATGTATTAATAAGAAAATAGTGTCCACATTGGCATCATTAGAGCTAGATGTTGAATCTCGAAAAGTGTCAATCCCTATCGCAGAGCGATTATTACCCTAGAGATGATCAATCGAGGGTTACATTATGCGCATGTTGATACTTGGTAATGTCTTGTTTGCTAGAGATTGGGCGCAACCTAGCATGGCCTTTAGCAGCTGGAAACCCCCTTTCGACAACACATGAGGTATACCAACGGGAATCATATATTCTCCACTGAAGCAGTCATAACATTCACAAACTCACCAGGATGAAAAGCTAAATTACAAACACACCATTCTACCGCACAACATTCACTCAATATAATAATCGAAGGGTAATAAGTAACAGGGTATATCTTTTTGGAGAAGCCTAGATTAGCTTGAGGGATATATATATGATTATTATATAATACGTTTTCTATAAACTTGATTAACCTAATAAGTATCTTCGTTATATTGAGCCTTAATTATCCGTAATTACTAATGTGCCCTCTTTAGTGAATTAATGACAGTCGTTTCTTTATCAATGTCACCTATACTATATTGGAATATCCACTGTTGATATAATTAACCATATAAGTTGAAAACAATTCCTCAAATCCAGTTCAACAACTGAATTGGAGGGCATTTAAAAAAGTTGAATCGTATGAGTTGAAACGTATCTGTTCTTTACCCCTGACAGTGTATATTTACTAGTGACGAAATGGTGATGTAAACTGGGAGAAATTCCTCGCCGTCCAATGTTATGTGCTTATCATTAGTACTATATTAATATCTGGGCCATCAAAAACTACATGGATAATGATTGAAGCTTGATTTATATCTATCAAATATATTATAGAACTGTAGTCAAGACCCACATAGATGCTTAAGCTTGTGCTGGTTGAAATATCTGCCTTTCACTAATATGCTTTCTCAATCGCTGTACACACTAGGTATGAAAAAAATGAAGTTTCTAAGGGATGTGCAAAAAACACCAAATGCGTATGGAGACGAGCATTATCATAAAATCTCTCCAAAAGGAAGAGCGACTTCTAAATTGCTCTACCTTGATCCGTATAGTCACTATAGGCCTGTACGCCGAAAACGCGCAACCCAGTTGTAGTTCATAAAAATGCATTATACGTTCTTTATTCGTCATCTTTAAAATCGGGACAGTGATCTGCTTTTTGAAATACAACAATACGACGCGAGAGAAACATAAAACTGTGCTTTTCCGGAGAAGCATTGTGGAATATATGCGGTCAATACATGTGATGGATCCCTGATAGTATACGATAAGGAAGTCTGCATCATAACAAGTAAGTGTCAAATGCACGCTATGAAACCAACAGACTGTTACGAGACCTTTTATGTTGCAAAAGCTAGTCCTTAATGCACGCTACAATAGTATCGAGTTCTCGATGTGAGAGGATAAAATACTAACCCCGATTGGGGGTAGTTGGTGATAGACAGAAGGGGCATCCCTTGTAGTACCGTTGATTGGTAAGCGAAAGCTTTTCACGAGTCCCCAACTTCCTGCCACATATCGGTATTAAATACCTTCTTCACCAAACAAGCTTGGGGGCAACACCTGCAACAAAAGCGGGCCGCTAACCCAGCTTTTGAGAGGGGGTATCTCCAAGTGCCGCGAATTACATTGGGGTTTTCGGGATTCGTTTTACTAGCCCTGGGTGCGAAGAATAGAGAGCGAAGAGCAAGAAAAATAGGTATTGCATAGTGAGTAAGACATAGAGGAACATAGTACATTAAAGAGACAGGAAAGCGACGGGAGAATAAGAACGAGTATCTACACATTGCAGATCTACATTTCAGATTTTTAGGTCGGTAATTCTCTTACATGAATGCTGCGGTCAAAGCACGTAAAATCCACGCCCTTGCAAATGAAAAAGAGAGCAGTCCAGGGGCGAGTAGAGCATGAATGCGATTTGTCAATTCTGGAAGGTGCATAGTGGCGAGGGTGGGCTATTGTTCCTCCATGTAGTTGACGCTGGGGAGTCAAGATACAAGAGGTAATCTCGGGTAAATAGCTTGAGGATTCTACCAGTGCAATCATCAATTGTCTGTTACCTATGACTCAACCGATACAAACCTTTTGCGGGCAACAAATAAAGCCTCGTGAACTTTGGAAATGCCTCATAGTCGTGTATATGAAATCGTTGTCGTGGTATAACTATATTCTCCCGTATACGCAATGAGAGAGCTTTTCTATTTCGGCGGACATTGGATCGTTCTACCTACTGACGAGAAATTAGATTGGACACACGATGTGGAGTGCTAAGGCGATTCGGGCTTTCATTTTGAGCACATGGTGTAAAAGAATTGATGCAAAATTTTCCTTGCACTCCAGAATGTTTTTATTAGATAAACTGCTAAAAATGTTTTGTTTTGTGCACTGCCAGGCGTAAGTAGTAATGAGCACACAAGCAGGGTATTTTTCTTGGCACCGAAAAAGCTGTAGCGGGTTTCAAGCAGAACTCGTGGCTTTTCTTCGAGGAGGAACGGCATGAAGCAAACCGAGAAACCATTTCAGGCGTTGCTGCAGGAATGGCCTCCGACGCGAAATTGAAAATGCGTCAACTCCTGGAGCGAAGCTGGTGCTGAATTCTGTGGCAAGCAAGGAGAGTGGTGGCGTCCGCGCATGCTCTTGTCCTTTGGGGCAGAAGTGATAAGCATGCGACCTTCTTCCGCTCCACTCTACCCTTGACTGAGACACCTCTTTTCTTCGGGCCGGAGGAGCTCTGTGAAAGGCCGAAGGAGACCTGCTGCCTTGCAGCGTAGAAGCGTTGGCATAAGTTTAGCATCCCGCAGCGAAACCTGCTTCAGATTCCCTGGTCTATTATCTTCCGTCTTTATTGGTAAAGACTTTGTTTTAAAATTAGTGAACAAATTACATTACCAGGTTGCATATTTACAGAATATCTTCCTGATATCCTTGTTATAAAGTCCCGAGAGAGGTTATAAAAATCCAAGAATCACAGCAAGGTAAACAGCTCAACCTCAGGCCTTGGTGTCAAAAACCGTGTGGTTTGAAAAGCTGCGTCTGTGAATGAAGTAATATCGCTATTCACAACTGTAATGTAACTATTTCAAGGAATTTATAGGGAATAGCATAATCTGTTGAAGATAAAAATCGTGTGAGCTTAAGCATTTTTTGGTTATATTTCTACATATAAATTATGGGAACACTGCAACGGGATCTAAGAAACACTTGCTTCTGGAGTCGGTTCAACGACCTTGGAAATCAATCAATAATGATATGCCAATATTAATGTATTATAGGTATATATATCACGTTTCTCTATAGCATAAGCAGTCAGTATTATATCTTCACTAGGTTAGTACTATAAGCAAATTTTCTTTTATGATTTCCCATAACGTATAAAATATTAATAACATAATAATAATCCATATATCATGATACGTAATAATAAAATGCCAAATATAATATAATAATGTATAATATAATCAGGAACTATAATAAATATAAATATAATAAATAGTTGAATATACTCGTTACCAGTATAACTGTAAATATATATGAGTAGAATATATATAATAGGGGTATCGTTATATACTTTAGCATAAATAACATAATAATTACAACATATTATAAATTATATATATATATATATATCAGAAGCTTCCACAATATAATATAAAATTCTATATAAACATTCATTATATATATTCCAAAATATTACATAAATACATAATATTATAACTTTAATCGTATATTATCTTTACATATACTTGTTGTTGCTTATAAGCTTAATATTAATATAATAGAATAAATTCCTTTTATAAATATGAATGTATATAATATTCTAAGTAAACATTGCATATATGTATAAGTTTATTAATAGTATTATTCTTTAAATATAACATATAGAGTATGTTTTATTAAAATAAATATTTATACTTTAATCCTCTCTGAGTTTGCCTCTATGCCTGAACTATAAGACATCATGGCTTCTAGTGTAAATTGAATTAGAAAGAGGAGAGAGATGAGAAGAAGACTTTATTGATCTGTATGTAGATCCTCGAGGAGAGAAGAAGAGAAGCGCGAGAGAGCAATGAGAGAAGAAAGAGGAATATGAGAGAAGAGAGAGGAGAGAAGAGAGAAGAGAGAAAGAGGAGAAAGAAGATTGAGATGAGATCCGAGGGGAGAGAGGGGAGAAAGCAGTGCTAGGAGAGAGTAGGTCTGAAGAGAGAAGAGATTAACGATTCTATTCCACTACATAATTCCCAACTCACTTACATGTAATAAACTGTTTCTATTTTGCTCTAACACATATTTTGTTATAGAAACGCACCTGCAAACCTTTGAAAAAGCTTAAATTGTTCATCCATCGGGGCTCTTTTGTGACGATCGAAGGCGAAACATTCTTCTGGCATTCACTATCTCGGATATTTAGTAACCGATCATACTACTTTATTCTTAAGCAATTCAACGATATGGATCTTTTTGCAAAAATCACATTTCATATTCATCTAATAAGAGACATATTACTCTTCCATCTCTTCTCTGAAATAAAGCTTCAGGTCGACACTTTTTAAATCTCAAAATATGAGAGCACCTGAAGATGATCCTGTCGCACCTTAGTAGGATCGGTTTCCATTCCAGCAATCATATTAAGTATACGAGAGCGAGCTCACAAAATTAATAAATTAACCTTTGTTGTTTTATCATAAGGACATAGGTGAATAGAAGTGCGTCGGTTTGAGGTCTTCCAGGCGAAGAATTTCTACTCTAACGATGGCTAATGCCATTATTGAATTGACTTGCGGTAATTCCAAAATTAAACCTTATGTCACGAAAGTTTTTGATGTAACTATACAAATTGTTTATCTGAGAAAAATGATAAATTTGGTCACATTGATCGTTGGGTTTCATAAACAATTTTACTTGTTTTTACAAAGGTAATAATCAATGAAATATATTGGTAGTTATTGGAATTCCAACATAATTAAAAAAAAAATTGATATTTTTTTTAAACAATCGATGTTTTTGATATTCCTATAAGCAATACTATGTAAAAATAGCTTGTTAATTTTAAAATTAAAAGTTTTATTAACGTTCGAAAAAATCAGTAAGGTATGAATACAGTTCTGGTTTAAGTAGACATTACAAATATAACAATATTAATCACAATCACAATTACGATCATAATTACAGACTTATCATCAATCCTAAACGTTTTAATGGAGAGAGGGTCCTTAAAAACGGACGATATCTGAATAAACACAGAAAAAATTTTTTTTGTAGATTTTTGATTACATTTAATATATGAAAGAGAGGTTTTAGCACCACTACTTGATATTAGCAAAGATTTTGACACAATACAACTATGGCTATTAGTATTTTTTTTACCTGGGACGTAAATATTATAAAAAAGACCCGATTTAGGAAAACAAATATTCATATTTTCCGTAAGAAAATATGTTGAACTCAATATTACCTTGTATATATTTAATAATAAAAAAAGAACTATATTTGTTAAATATTAAATGGATAAAAGAAAATTGGAGACTATATTCTACATTCTAACTTTTGCTTGGGAAATTATTATTTGGGAGTTGTCACAAATGCCTTTTGTTTAATCAAGATATCCCCATTTATTCTTTACTATCATGAATACTCTAATTTGGCATAAAAAATTCCAACCAATCATTGGTCATGTACAATTTGCTAAATTCTTGTACATTAACCTCACTGTAAGAATAATTTTAATAAATTTTTACATACTGATATATATTAGAGTAAATGAGGAATGCAGCTATCGTTTGACTTGACATTTATCCCCCTTTAACATCTCATCAATGGATCCTCCATAATTATTTTTTTGAAGACTTTTTCGTGACACCTTCTTTGAGGTCGTTGTAGACCCCTGGGGTCTATATAGACCACTTTTTGGGTAATCAATTGGATTAAATGATGATTTTTTTTATAAAAAAAATAATTCTTGAATTTTTTTATATATTATATATATATATGTTAGTATAGTAGATATATAATATATATATAATTAATATATATATAATATATAATATATATATATAAATATATATTATATATAATTTATATATATATATATATATATATATATAAATATTGTGTGTGTGTGTGTGTGGTTGTGTGTGTGTGTTTTAACTAAAAGTAGTACCTTCGTTATAACTAACTATACCCGCTATACTGTTGTTTCGAATCGCCTTGGCAAACGAGGTGCAGGGAATGTAGAAAGTCTTATGAATAAAAAATAGATTTGACTTTATACTATGAATATTTAAAAAATAAAAAGGTTCAAGAGGTTCTACTTATTTGTTTCTATCTGTTCAGTCCTTGATCGACGTCCTGTGGGGTTGATTTCATTTTTTTCTATTCTCATGCCTTCCGCCTTTCTATTCACATGTCTTTCCTCCGTCCTTCTCTTCTTGCCTTCCGCCATATCTTCTCGTGTCTCACAACCTCTTTCTTCCCTTCCCCTCCTTCTCGTACTCAATCTCTCCTTTTCTCCGTCCGCTCATTCTTCTTGGGTGGCTTAATGAAAGTGTGGGCAATGCAAGCCTAAAAGAGGAGAAAGTCTAACTTCCGAAAGCAAAAAATAGAGCCAACACTCCCAAAAAACTATATAAAGAGGGGGCGGCAGCCCTTATAAACTCAACGATTGAATTATAAAAACCTCACAGGTACAAAATGAATTCCGACAAAAGTGTAATGGAGGTTTCATAAATTGTAATTGAAAGTTTTACATCTACATTGTACCCAACAATAATAATATTAATGTATAGTACCCGAATCAATGATAATAATATAATAATTGTATCAGATACCATCTACTGCTATATAAATATAATAATAAAAACTAATAATAATAATAATAATATAATAATAATATATAATAATAATAATAATAAAATAATAATAATAATACAATAATAATTAATAAAATATAATAATAATAATAATATTACTATATTATACTCTTTACTAATAAATAATAATAATAATAAATAATAATAATAATAATAAAATATAATAATAATAATAATAAAATAATAATAATTAATTATATAATAATAATAAAATATAATAAATTAATAATCATAATAAATAATAATAATATAATAATCTCAGTAGGGTTAAAAGCCCTTCTTGTTTCTGTGCTTTGCTAATCCTTTGGCTTAAGCAATGGCGGATCCAAAGTATCACATAACCAAATTTTACTACATGACTTTGACGTCAATAAATTTTACGCTGTCAACTCCAAGAAAGTATAGTTAGAGTGATGGTAGCTGTGTAAGAAGGGTTTCTTCGAACCGCTAATAATTTAATTGATTTTTGTTGATGTTAACATGAATATGCATATTATTCGTTCTACGTAGTCGAAACTATTCCCTCAATCTGTGCCATCTCAAACTGTGCCAAGAAACCCAATCCTCAACTGTGCCAAACCTCCAAATCTCCCAATGTCCGAATCGACCATTGACCGAGAGATATTAGAGTAGATTTTCTGAAATGTGCAAAGGTGAACGGACATGGGCCGTGAGTTGAGACGTAAGATAAAGCGTCGAGGAAAAAGTAAGATTGAAAGCGGGTAGTTGCATCTTTTGACTCAAAAGAGTCAAAAAAGTAGATGGTGTTAAAGATCTGGATTAAAGAAAGTTTACCCTCGTTAAAGTTGTATAAAATAGGAAAGTGGTCAAAGTATGAATTTCTGTAAGGAAAGGAGGCTCATCCGCTTCGAGTTCGTTGATTAAAAGATAGTGGCAACCACGGTTAAACAACGTCAAACCAGTTCTAAAAAGGTAATAAGAAGCATTGGGGGGCCATCCATCCCTATGTGCAGAATGTCCGTTATGTCCAACGGTTTTTTTCATGATCTTCTTTAAAATAAATTATATAATTATATTATATATAATATACTTATTATATATAATTAATATATCATATATATATTTAATATATATATATATTATAATATATTATAATATATATATAAATTATATATATATATATATATTATGATATATATAATATATTATATTAGATATATAT
>JABUQX010027974.1:0-25000 GCA_015478945.1 Trachelipus rathkii
AAGAGAGATATGGGGGGGGAAAGGTTTGTGGCTGGAATATCAATTTTTTTTTCTTTTCTGCTGAGAGTTCTGTTTTTTTCTTCTTTCTTATATATTTAGCCCAGCCATTTGGTTAAATAACTGTCCCTTTTCAAACTTTGGGGGAAAAAAAAAAAAAAAACACTAGTTGGGGAGCAGGAAGTTTTCCTTGCACGTTTACTCAATGCGTGGGTAAACATTTTTACTTAACTTTCCACCAACTAATAGGATCATCATTTGTATCTAGTCTGTTTTTTCTTGGTGATAGTTTTTTAAATGCATTTGCACTACAGTTCTTTTGGTAACAATGCGTGTTTTCTTATCACTACTGGACTGTAGAAGATTTAATACCAGTGATCTTTTTTATTGATTTACTTGTAGAAGATGTTGTTCTATAGATTTCGTTTTTTTTGCCTTTTAATGGGTGGCAAATTAATAGACTGGTCGGATTGAAGTTTTTCAACTGCAACACAAATGTGTATTTAACTTGTTCTGAATTGTTTTACAAAAAAACCCTTGCTTTATACAGGGATCTAGATAAGTTGTATAGTAAGAAGGTCATCATTAATTCACAGAAAAAAAATCCAAAAAACTTTCTAGTTTTATTACATCTTCATTCTTTTATCACCGTCATCATTTTTTCATTTAAGATGGTTAAAATGCTTCTTGAGGTTGAGATAATGGTATTATATCGAGACAGAAGCTGTAGAGGCGGCTGATTTTTTGGCATCCCAATCTCATGAGACTCTGTTGAATCAATTATTATAAACTTGATGCTGCGAGATATGCATTACATAGTTTTTGAGTCGAGTTCATGTCTCTCTTTAAAGTTTGCGTTCAGATCATCTTAAGTATTTTTTATTATAAAATTCTTTAATCAAATCTCGAAAATAAATATCCGCGAAACATCCGCAGGGTAAAGCGGCGATGCGGATGCGGATGCGGATCTTTAAAATGTGCGGAGCCTCGCGATGCGGATGCGGATGCGGATGTTACCTGCATCACTATATCATTTATATATATATATAAAAAGGAGTTAAAGCAGTGATCGCTAGTGTAAATATTTACCAGTAGGAGGGTTATATTGATAAATAAATTTGAAGGATCAATTAGAAGATACAAGGTTGAAAATGTTAAGAGAAAATATAAATTCAAGTAATTAAATATATTATTTTCTTGAGCTTTGTTCCTAAAGCTGGAACCTCCTTCAGAAGTGATATATTATAAACTAACTAGAAAAAAGCAAAAAATTATTAAGTTATGTTAGAGATTAAAGTTGGGATAATTTAATTTTTTTTAAAATTGTGTTGGTTGCTTAAAATATTTTATTTTGGTATTGTGGTCAATGTTGTTAATCGCCTTTTTGTTTCTTAAAATTATTTGAAATTAATGATACAAAAGGATTCATGAGTTTACGTTTTTGTCAATTTTGTCCATGTAAGTTGGTGTCATTGTGGTTAATGTTTAATGGAATGGGGTTATTAGTAGAAGGATGAAGTGTTCAGGGAAGATTTGATTGCTATGTAGAAGGTCATGTTTGTGTTGATAGGAGGCGGCGTGTAGATTTCATGGGTTTTCTCCAATGTAAAGGGAATTGCAATCTTTGCAGGGATTTATAGACAATTGGGATTGTTCCATAAGGAGGGATGGTTGATAAATGTGTGGTTTAAGGGTCTTTTTAAGAGGGAAAATATCAGAGGAAGTGAAACGTAAAGTTTTGGAAAAATATTTTTAATGTGGTTGAGAGGAAATTGAGGTAGAGGAAGGAAGAGTTAGAATTAACGGGGTAGTGGGAGGATTGTAGTAGGTTTTGTTTGCCCTTTTAAGGCCTTATAATTGGATGATGTGAGTAGGATAAGAAAGTTTTTGAAGGTGGAGGTTAGAATGTTGAGTTCTGTTGAAGGTAGGAGGGAGAGCATATACGGAAAGCACGAAGAAAAGGTGTGTATGTTAGATTTATGTGAGGGTAGAACCAGTAAGGGGTTGTGATGTAGGTTGTGCGAGTAGTGAGGTGGTAATAGTTGGAGAGGGTGGAGTCTCTTAGTTCAGTTGATGATGTGTTAGCTTTATTAATGTGTATATTTTGTTGGTTTTGTTGTTTGTGTGTGTGGGGGGGGGTGGGGGGTTGTTGTGGGTGGGGGTGGGTGTTTGGTTGGGGTGGGGTGTGTTTGTGTGGCGGTGGTGGGGTGGAGTGTTATTAGTATTTTGGATGGATAGTTGTGTGTGAATTAGTGAGAGAGGTTTGGATGTGGGAGGGAACTGCAGAGAGATGAGGATGCTACGTTGCGATATTATGGTTATTTGTAGAGTACGTAAAAGAAGAGGGTGAGGGAGGATGTGGTAGTTTTCGATAGTCCATGAAAAGGGTTGCTTAGAGAGTAGGAGAGAGAGGGTCAGAGAGCGTTTATTGTATGTGGAGTTTGTTTAAAGAAGAGGAAGTGATTAGAGTCTATAGAATATTGTTTCAAGGGTGAGGTTTGATGAGAGAGAGGTGTGGATAATTTGATATAATTAGTTTTAATGAAACGCTTCAAGGAGAGTGAGTAGGGACGGAACAAATGGTGGGTGTTGGGTTGTGAGTAGGTGGTTTGGAAGAGGGAAGATTATATTAGAGTAGATGTGGAGTATGTGTATGGTTGATATTGTTTTTTTGTATAGTTTTATAAGTTCTTGTGATATGTGTTTATGAAGTTGGTAAATATGGTGTGTTGAGTTGGTGTGTGTGGTTTGTTGTAGTTGTAGAGACAACTATTTGGAGAAATTGTAAGTGGTAGAGTCAATGTTTGGAGTATTTTGGGTCTCTTAGGTATAGGATTAGGTTTGGTGTTGTTTTTTAGGGACAAGACTATAGGATGTATGTGATATTTTGGTATGGTGTGTGATTTAAGTATTCGATATTTGGAGTGTGGTACGGAAAATCCTGAAAGTGGAGAGGTGTAGTGCGTTTATAATGAGTGTGGTAGTTTTTTAGAGATTTCTAGTAATGGGTGGTATGGTATTGTATATTATATTATGAGTAAGGTTGTTTATCTTTTGTTTAGGTCGAGTTGGTTTTGATGGTCTGAGAGTATTTGTGTGGAAACTGTGCACAATGATTTTTCGTGGAAGTGAGTGTGATGTAGAGGTGGAGGTGAAAGTTTGAGAAGTATTTTTTGATGATGTTCGAACGAGATGGTATTTTGGGTTTATCTGGAGATAAGGTTTGAGTAGAATTGATAATAAATGATTAGTGATTGGTCTTGATTTATTATTATTTGGAGTGAGTCAATGAGAGTTTGGTAAGAGTAGTCTTCTTTCTGTAGTGTTGAGAGAGATGTGAGGCGTATGTCCTAGGGGGAGAGTGCTTTAGTCTGCTTATTTTAGATTATAAGTTGTAGGTGAGCTGTAGGGGTTTGTGATTTTTGTGTGTGAGTGTTGAAATTTTGTCGCCAATTGCAAGCGTATTATAATAATATTTTGTGAGTTATATTAGTGTAGGAAGGTGCTTGTGTGTGAGTTAGACGGCGTAAAGTCGGTGTCAGTGTGGTGTGTTATTTGTATGTATGGTAGTATTGAAATGATTTAATTATTATATATGATATTGTATTTTGTTGAAATGTGCTTTTAGTTGCTTAGATTATGGTATAAGCAATTGCGATAAGGATTGCTTAGTTTCTGTTGAGTAGTCTATTATATGTTTGAAATGATTGAGATGGTGGCTGTGGATATCAGAAAAGGTCAAGTTTGCTTGTGTATTAGGAAATTTTGTGTGGGTGGAGTTTATTGTTTTTTTTGATAATATTTTATAATATATATATTTGTGTATTAGGTTTGTTATATGGTGTATGTGTTTAGTTGAGTGGTATATATATTATTATATATATAGTGTTATAGGAGTGGGTTTAGGAGGTGATTTAGTAGTGAGTGAGTATATGTGTATTTTTATATATGTATATGTATATAGTGTATATATATATTTTATATAGGTTAGTTGTTATATATATATTATTGTAGTAGTTGTGTTGATGAGTGAGTTTATTGTGGTGTGTGAGTGGTATTTTATATATAATGAGTGTTTTAGTTAGTGTATTATATATTTATATTATATTATGTTTGAGTTATAGTATTATATAGTATATTATAAACAATTTGAAAGATAGTGAAAGTAAGAAAGAACAGAATAGAAATCATTATTAACTACATAACAAACCATATAAAGAGCCAACCTTCAGATTAGTGAATTATAGGAGTTACACCATGAATAAAAAAAATATGTAATAATAAAATAAAACATGATCCTATAAGTACTGAAGAAGTACTCTCTATTTATTCTAACGCACTGCTGTCGTTATTCGATGCTGAAGAACATCCATTAATTATATATTTATTCTATATATCGGCAATCACTGTTGTGTCAACAATTTGAGATGAGTGCATATATTGGCTTCCAGGAGGCTACGGTATTGGTGCAGGAAAGTTAGAGTAGGTTAATTTATATATATAGAGGATATATATGTGAGTAGGTTATAGTAGTGGTTTAGTGTTGGGGGTTGTTTGTAGAGTATTGAGTTGTGGGTATATATATATGATAGTAGTGTAGTATATGAGTGTGTGAGTGTGAGTGTGCCTTCTTATAGGGTCATTTCTTAGGAAGCCTGTGCCGTTTTGTGTCTATTATGAAAGAGTATTGTTTAGAGATTTTGTGTTCGGGTCGTCGAGGATGGGGCGACGGTGAGTGTAATGGTGAGGTCGTATGGGTTGGGTTGTGGAGTGGTGAGATGTAGGAGAGTGGGTGTGAGGTGAGTGTGTTGTCTTGTTTGTTGAAGGTATTTTATATAATGCACGAGCCCCGGGTGGTGGACCTGATCTGCTCCGAGTGAGGTCGAGTGGCCTTCGTCTGGATCAGCGTTTCTTTGGGGTGGAAGAGTGTGTTGGGCGGGGTGTTGTTAGGAGTGTGTATTTGGAGGTTTGCAGGTTGTTTGTTGGTTATTGATTGTGTGTATGGAAATGGTGTAATTCCATGAGCGTGATTTGGATGGGTAGGAGCGTAGTTATTGTGTGATGTTGTTATAGGGTGTAGATGTGTTTATTCGGTGAGTGAAGGGGGGGTGTGTAGTCTTTGTTTGGTGGTGGTGGGTGTGGGGGGTGGGGTTGGAGGGGATTGGGTTGTGGTGTAGCATCTGTGTGGATGTTTACTTTTGGAGTTAGAAGTTTGTATTCTCGCCACTGGTATGATTCTATTGTGTGGAGAGACTGTGGAGATTGATTTAGTTTCAGTTCGGGTCTTGTTTGGATTGGGTGTGGGTTGGTGTGTCAGTTGTTCCTGTAGATTGATATTGTTTTGTGTGATAGGGTGATTGTTGAGAGTTGTAGATTTTAGGTGTTGTGAGGGTTTATAAGAGTGGCTGGTAACGGTGTCTGTTATGCATGGGAGTTTGATATATGTTGTGGTGTGGGAAGGGAGTTGTTTATTATATGTATGGTTTGATGAGGTGTGTTATGTCGTGTGCTGTCTTGAGTAGTGTGTTGAGAAGAGGTGGGTTTTGAGTGTTGCGTTGTGTTTGGTGTGTATATTATGTCTGTTTCTGTATTGTGGTTGGTGGGAAGGAGTCTGTGTTGTGTCGGAGTGTGTGTGGTTTGTTGTGGTTCTGTTGTAATGAAGGCGGGGGTTGTGTCTGTTCAGGTGATTATAAGGAATGGAGAGGGAATTGGTGACGGTCAGTGGTTAAAGGGTGATGGAGATTTAAGGGGGGATGCTGTCATTTTGTTGGAGCTTAACCAATTTTCTAATAGATGTAAATATTCTTGGGTATGTTGTATGGCTATGTTTACGTCTGGGTGTGGGAATAAGACTGATGTCGTTTGCGTAAGTAATTAAGTTTGGTGGATTTTGGTTGGGGTTGGGTGGTAAGGGTAATATCCGGTGCTGTGAAAAAGTTGAACAATGGAGTTAGAGGAATGGCGCCCTGTGGGTACGCCATTTGTGTAATTTTGATCGAATGGGAAGAGGTTGTTTTGTATATAACCCTTAGCAAAACGGTTGGTGGGAAATTGGAGAGCCATTTTTTGTCATTATTTTTTTAGGGGGGGGGAGTGGAGGATTTTTTTGATATAAGGATGTGTGTGGGACGGTTTATCGAATGCTTTATTTATGTCTATTGCGGTGAGTATATATCTATGGGAAAGGGATTGGTTTTGAAACCATATATATATATATATATATATATGTTATATTATATTATAATAATATATATATATTATATATATATATGATATAATATTATTATATATATATATCATATTATATATATATATATATACTTACTTTGTCGTAATGTATTAGTAGTGAGACTATGGTCAGGATTAAGAGATATAGATCAAAGGTTCAATGTGTTCAGATGGACATCTTAGGGGCTATTAGGTGGAGAAGAATTGAAAGAAATGAAAAATGAACGTATACAAGAGAGTTGGTGTGGTGTGAAAGAAAGGGGTAAAATGAGAAAATAAATGGAGAAGATGGGTTGGTCAAGTGGAAAAGGATGAATAATTAGTCCGGTTGGTTAAGCGGATGCATGGTGGTGAGTGTGTTGGGATTCGACCGGCTGGGAGACGAAGAAAAAAGTGGATTGAGTCAAGTAAAGGAATATCTAGAGGAGAGAAAGATGTGAGTTTGGCAGAGGCGAGAACAAAGGTGCAGTAATAGGAGTGAATGGCGGGGGTTTGTGAGGGGTAGTCGGTGTTGGCCCACGCTGGCATGGGATGACCGCATACACTGACGAATATGTCATAGTGAGGATCTGTCGCGGTCCATGAAGATCTAGGGTGGATTTTCTCCTGACTGCGACGAGTTCTCACTAAAGGTTATAAAGGGGGCGTAAGGCTGGGCTTTCTTTCGACTTGTGTCATACTCTATCCTTCTACTTACTTTTCTGTTTCCGGTCATTGCAACGCACCTTAACTTGTGTGCTACAGTCTTGTGGTTGAAATAAAGGGTAGTAGATGATGGATGATTGATTGAGTCGGATGGATGATGTGAATGAACTGATGATGATTGATTGAATGATGATGATGATGATGATGATTGATGATGATGCTGATGAATGATGATGATGGATGATGATGAATTGATGATGATGGGATGATGATGATGTGAGGTATGATGATGATGATGGTATGATGATGAAATTGAATGATGAAGATGAGATGATGATGAGATGATGAGATTGATTGATGATGATGATGATTGGACTGATGGAATGATGGATTTTTGTGATGTATTGAATGATATGATGGAGGTATTAGGTGAGTTTTGTTTGGGATGAGGTGGTGAGTAACTTCGTAATTGGAATATAAAGAATGGAAGAGAAAAGAAGATGATAATTCTGATGAGTGATGATGATGAATATGATGATGATGATGATGATGATGAATGAGATGATTGATGATGATGATGATTGATGATGATGATGCAATGATGATGATAGATGATGATGATGATGATGATGATGAGATGATGATGATGATGATGATGATGATGATGATGATTGATGATGATGATGATGATGATGAATGATGATGATGATGATGATGATGATTGATGATGATGATGATGAGATGATGATGATGACTGATGATGATTGATGATGATAAGATGATGATGATGATGATGAGAACTGATATGATGATGATGATGATGATGAAGATGATGATGATGAGGAATGATGAGATGATGATGATGATGAATGATGATATGATGATGATGATGATGATGATGATGATGATGATGATGATGATGATGATTATGAATGATGATGATTGATGATGATGATGATGAGATCGATGATGATGATATATATATATTATATATATCTACTATAATAATATATATATATATATATATAGTATATATATATATATATAATATTTATATAATATATATATATATATATATATATAATATATAATGTGTGTGTGTGTGTGTGTTGGTGTGTGCATGGACAATCTTAGGGCCATGTTAGGTGTGAGAAGAATTAATAAAATGGGAATGAAAACTTATTAGAGAGATGTGTGTGTGAAGTATAGGGGTAAATGAGAGAGATAAATTGAAGTATGTTGAGATGCGGTTTGGTCATGTGGAAAGGATTGAATGATAGTCGGTTGGTTAAGCGATGTATAGTGGAGAGTGTGTTGGGAACGACCGGGCTGGGAGACCGAAGAGAAAGTGGATTGAGTCGTGAACGAATGTCCGAAGGAAAGAAATGTGAGTTTTGGCAGAGGCGAGAAATAAAGGTGCATGATAGGAGAGAATGGCGGGGTTTGTAATGGGGGGCATGGTTGTGGCCCACCTGGGCCGAAGGGATGAAACGCCTTACTTGACGTTTACCAATAGTGAAGATCGCCGTCGCGGTCCCATGAAGCTCTAGGTGGGTTTTCTGTCTGTGACCAGTTTTTTCACTAATTAATGGTAGCGAGGGGGCGGTAAGGGCTGGGCTTTCTTTTCGACATTTGTCATACTCTCCTACTGTTTTCTTTTTTGATGCTTGTAGCGCTCCTTATTCCCAATCTTGGAAAGAGGTGGATAAAGAAAGAGAAGAAAGAATATATATATAATATATATATATTATATATATTTATATATATATAATTATATATATTATATATATATATAATATATATATATACTATATATATATATTATATATTATAATATTTATATAATATATATTATATTATTTAGTTAATGTAGTTTATTGGAGCGCTGTAAGGGAAGATAATAGCTGGTATTTTGGTCGAAAGCGTTCGTCGAGTGACTGAAGGATTCATGTTGTAGAAGGCAACTAAAAGGGCCCTGATAGCTTGGGTTATGATAACCCCACAATCACGTCTTAACGCTCTAATTATTAAATTAATAAGCATAATAATAATAATTAATAATAATAATAATATAATAATAATAATAATAATAGATATAATAATAATAATAATGCAAACGAGCAGTTTTAACCATTAGTAAAAAAGAATCACATGTCATCTAACTTGAAGACACGATAACTAAAATGCCTTAATCAGAATATATCCTTGTTTCTTAAAGTCATCTTGGAAATTGATTTGAGATGGACGTTCTCCTTTAATCACCCTCGCCACTTTGTCGAACAAAGTATCTTTAGGCGTTCTTGAGTTTCGAGAAAGTTGTTTGTCAGGGTCAGGATGTAGAATCCATTATTTACATTACTCCTTGTAAGATACTGTCGGCCGATCTGCGAGTGTTTACTTGTTAAAATGAATTAGTACTAATAAAATATATTAGGACAAAATTGAAAATAGGGTTGGGACGAGCATGATGCGGCGCATCATCAGCAAGTGCGTCGACTGTTCCTAATATGAAATTTGAAAGAGAGGAGATTGAGAGGTTTTTAAATATGTTTTTTCTTTCTTTTACTTAGTGGCTGTACAGAGATCATCAGAGCTCACTATATGGCAGCTAATCGGGAATTCAGACCCATTTCATGGACCAAAAATTTTAATAAGGTTAATAAATAAACAAAATTACAAAAAAGTTTTTAAACAATTATTTCACTAAAACAATAATCTTCAAATTAACACCATTTAATATAGAAGTAATTAATAGTACTTCCAGTTACAACACGTAATAAGAGTGGTTACACTGGGCATTCTTGTGACTGTTTGATTAGCATAATGGGTGTGTCAATTTCCCAAGGCAAGGTCCCATTCCTAAAAGAAAGTTCAAAATAGTGTTAATAATAAAAATAGCATGACAACAAACTAAAAATACTACCATAGTAATTACTAATATTAAAATTTTACTCCATATACAACGGTATATACTGGTAAAATTAGAAATATTACAATCAATGTTATTTAAAAAAAAAAATGCAGAAACTTAAGGAGAATATAGTGCCAGTTAACTAATATAAATAAGTGATAATAATAAATATAATAATATAATAATAATAATAAATTAATGAATAATAATAAAATTAATATAATAATAATAATAATCAATAAATAATAATAATATAAATTTATTCATCATTAGAAATTTCTTCTAATTTAGTCAGAAATCGATTTCAGTAACAGTTCAGCATTTTATTTTGGTTCGGTACTCGGTCAAATTTTGTAATATCGGTAAAAACGACAGATGTCAATGCAACTCAATAATAAAACTATTAATAAAATTATTATCGGCATTTTTGGTATCGTATTTATTATCGGTAAGCTAAGAAAAAGTTTGTATTTGAAGAAATTTTTCGCAAATCACTCGACCACTAAAATGTACCCAAAAAAATTACAATGAGAAAAAGTTTTAAGAGACAATTTAAAAATATTTCTTAATCATTTTGTCCTTAGGTAGTATCGAGAATAAATTTTCAACACATTAAAAGTCTTTTAGGGTTTGAACTTACGCCATGTTCTTAATCTTCTAAACTATAATTTTCGTGCATATTAACCACCTCTAACCCACATCTAGTGGGGGAGAGCTGGGAGGATAGAGAAGGAAGAATAGAATACGTTTCCTTAGACAGTAAAAGGATTTGTTATACAATAGAGAAATTTTTAATACTTAAGTTGCATTCTGAATCGTGAAAAATCACGCAAAAAAATAAGCTAAAATGTTAGTGAATAAAAAAATCATTTTAAAGTTTTATTTAATTAAGCTTTGGCATAAACAGTTATTAAAAGGTGTTGATATTATTCCCCCCCAATTAATTAATTCGTAAGTACTACTTAAATATACTTGAACAATGGGGTTTAACTTTAATATATATATATATATATATTATATATATATTTTATATATATATATATATATATATATATATATTATATATATATAATATATATATATATATATAATATATATATATATTATATATATATATACGGTAATAAATAGTTATAATATATATATATAATTTATAATATATATATATATATATAATATATATATATATATATATATATATATATATATATAGTATATTATATATATTTATATATATATAAATATATATATATATATATATAATAATAATAATAATAATAATCAAAAAAAACTGCAAATTAGCTAAACGTCAGCAATATTTCCAGATCAGGCAAATAGAAAAAAAATATTAATACAACTCTATAATTTATTTTAATTCCTTTTGCCAAGTGTTTTAAATTTATATTTGGTAATTTGATTTTAATTGGAAAATTTTACCCATCAGAATCTTAAGCCAATAAGTTTTAGCGATTTTTATATTCTTTTTAAACATTATTTGATATATTTTAGTTTATTATTTGGTGTTCTTTTTAATTAGCATTGGCTAATGTAAAGTTTATTTTTAGGTTTCAAACAAAATATCCCCCGCTAAGAATATTTTGAGTATGACTTGACAGCTCGTAAGTTACGATTGTGGGCTATTTTATATAATACCTTGGTTAATCTACTAAACTTTTACATGTAGTTTATTATTAACAACAAAGGAAGTGACGTCATATTCCAAGAAGGATTTCTGAGTGACGCCATATTCCCAGAATGATTTCTGAGTGACACGATAAAATTAATTTGATAGTGCGTTTATTATTTTTGTAATCTTAATTAGATTATAAAGTTTTCCGTTTTTTCTAGGAGAACGTTAATATTAATCTTAAGAAATAGTCCCGTGTAACTTTTTTGATTTATCTATTTATTATCTATATAATTTAATTTATTTATCTATGCTATTTAATCTATAACTTAAGCCATAATAAACATTTATTTTGTATTATCGGAAGTAATTTGCTTTTTTATCGTTAAACTTTATTAAAGAGGGATCCATTTTTAATAAAACCCCTCAACTATAAATCGCATCGAACATTATGAAAATTATTTATTATTATTATAATTTAACTCATAGTATAATAATTTAAACTATCTGCGAGACACATCAACCAGGATCTTCAAGAATTATTTCAGGTGAGATTTTTGTTTAATTTTACATCAGAGAATTTTTATCATTGTTTATTATTATTTATAAACTCCTATTTAATTGTGTCTTTATTTAATTATTTACTCATGTAATATAAACTTTTCCAAGACTATATTGCGCCAATTGGATTTAGTTATTGTGCTATCAGCAATTACTGTGTATGAGCGTTTGTTGTGGCTGTTTTAAATGACTGAAAAAAAGACGTAAGGGTGACCGCAGGCTGGGTTCTCTATTGACTTTGCCAATGTCCGTGGCCTGATCCTAATCAAGATATGTGGAATTTATAAGCTTCTAATTCTCACTATACATTTTAAATTACTAACTCAGACCCAGCTAGCAGGGATTCTTTTTCAAAGTAAACTTAATATCTCCAACATAACTTTTTTTTTTTATAATTAAGAAGCGTGTGAGTAGTCTGTGCTATATAAACATTAATCCTGTAACACGTATCGAGAATCTTGAATCTCCTAACTTTTGATTTATATGGCTTAAAATTTTCTCCTTACTACTCATTCATCTTGTGTTTCTTGCTACTGCCTCACCAACATGGAACAGTTCACCTTCCTTTTTGATATCTTACAACTCTCTGAGACTGTTACTTCTATCGGATCCCAACGCTGAGGCCCCTCTATTTTGGGGATTTTCAACGTAAACCACACTGAGTGGTTGAGCTCCTCTCATTAACTGATGCAGAAGGGAAAAGGAGGCCAAGATACCTTCCAATTCTCAACGATCTGGGAACAGTTAATTAAGAAACCTACACATATGCAGACGACCTAACCAACTTCTTGACACTCTTGATTTATTTTCAATCAGCCACTACTACTCCTCGATATAAATACACCATTTTCCTCCTAATCCGGCAAACTCTGACACATCTACGTAGTTCTTAGTCATCAATAGGGTTGAGAAAAAAATTGTATTTTCAAAAACATTTGATTTTTAAGACGGAAAGATTTTTTAATGTTCGCTGAAAAGCTTTTGAGTTTTGTTAAACAAATGTATAGCAAAACAAATGAAGAAGGCTAATATATATTTCATTTGAGTATTTTCATTTTAATATGAGGATACTTGAAATTAAACAAATATTAGATTATGAATTTATAAAATAGCAGAACTACCTTTCCTTATATTTTTACCACCAATCTTTTTTTACAATTTACAGTAGGTTGTAAGCCTGCAGACTGCTGTTTGTAGGCTTCTACTTCTAATTTTTAATATGTATTTTACATTTGTTATCATATAATCATATTTTATATTTCCTCTTAGCCATTGTTGCGTATTAAGTCAACTAGTTAAAATGTTTGCATTTTCCTTTTGGAAATAACGAGTGCAAATGAATAATAAAATAGCACCAAAATTATGATCGACAAAGTCTTTCAATGTAAGTCTATGAGTGGATGACTAAATAAAATATTTGGCTTGGCATATTCAACTTTTGATTTCCTAATCAGCAGTCCGCCACTACTCAAGACCAAGTCACTACTGAGTTACCTGCCTACTGTGCTGCGACTACTGCAAGCTCATTATAACTGGGCTCATCAGCATGATCAGAACATTTAAATAAATTGTAATTTAATATTAATTTTATTTCCTTAAAAAGTACAGCACGACTTTTTGCATGCACATGGCATTTCTAAATTCTGATTAAATAATTATGATTAAAAATGTTTACTGAAAGCTAAAACAGAGTAAGAAAACATTAAAATGAAGCCACAAACAAATATTATGAATATCAAAATTCAGAATATATAATAAAAATATGAAAAACCTATAAAATTTTGAACACAAACTCAGGAGCTTCCACTTGTAAGGAATTGGAACGCAAAAATTTCCGCAAATTAAAGAGGCACTTTGCTAAGACTTATAAATACTTGTTCAACACATGTAATTCACACTTAATTGAAAAATGAAAAAATACCATTTTTTTTTACCATTTGAAATCACCTTGTGTTTTTTCCATGAAAAAGTTTTTTTTTTCGAAAAAAAAGAGCTTGTTTTTTTCCCTTTCCCTAACTCTAGTTCATACTCTTTTTCTCTGCAGCTCCCACCGTGCTCCAACCATACTTCTGGCACTTATTGGGCTAATTGTAAGGTCCATGCGTCGTTCTTTGCTCACTATTCTGAAAATGAATCCTGCTTTGACTAAACAAAAAGGAGGACGCTCAGTCACTGCTGAAATGAAAGGGGGCCGTCATCATCGAGGGGATTGAGCAGGTTCATTCTTCTTCAACCTAAATTTTTCTCCACAAAATCCCATGGTTCAATGGAGCCTGTTCTCATGCCCATTCCAGAAAGAGACATTGCCTATCGGGCATTGAAAAACTCTCGTTCGCTCTCCTATCACTCCTACTAATTTCCATTCTGCTCGAAATCGTTTTTGGCCCCCCCAAAGGGGATACTATTCGACAGGCCTAACGAGCTTCAACTAAAGAAAAGTGCTCCAACCTACTTGGCTCTCCTACTGATAATTTCTGGGCTTTTGCCAAAAACATCTCTTAACAACTTCTATAAATCTGCCCTTTCCTCCTCTTATTCCTCTGACGGATCTTGTAGCTAACTCCTTCACGAAAAGGCTAATCTTTCGCTCCTTTTTTTCAATCTAATTTCTACCCTAGAAGATTCTGGCATCCCTCTTATTCCTTCTCCTCTCAGGTTTCCAAGGTCTCTTCCTGTGATTATGCATGAAACGTACACGGGATTTCTGATATCTATGAACGCCCAGGAAGGCTATTGGCCGAGGACATTCCTCCAGTGTTTTGTGGAGTGTGCTTCTGAGCTGGATGCGCTTGTCCTCGCTCACTCTACTCTCTCGTCTTATTCTAATACTTTTGCTTAGTGCTGGAAGAGCGCATATGTCCAGCTGATCCCCGAAAAAGGGTACCCGCTCTGATCCTTCCAAACTATCGCCCTATAGCTTTCACTTAAATTCTTCCAAAATTTTTGAAGCTCTCATAATTCTCATTTCCCTGGATTCATCTGGAAGTCTCACTTCCTTCTTTCAGACATCAGTGATCATCGGTATGGCTTTCGAAGCTCGAGGTCAACGGGACATAGCTTTCCTATCCAATCTGATTATGGTCTCTCTGCGTTAAGGGCCTGATCGGAAGTCCTTATTGTGGTGGCGCTCGACATATCCAAAGCTTTTTTGACCGGGTATGGCATGCGTTACTACTCTCTCCAAGCTCCATTCCTTTGAGTTTCCTCCTTCTCTTGCTTACTCTTGTTAAGTTTCTCTCTGATCTCTCCATACTCAGCATTGTTGATGGAGAGACTCTTCCTGCTTTTCTGTTAACTGTCGTGTCCGCAAGGTTCTGTTTATCTCCATTTTATACTTACTTTTCAATCAAAGATCTCCACAGCTGTATTTTTAACTCTGTTCCTTTTGTGCGATGACTCCATTCTTTTACTCATTTCAATTCTGCTCCCTCTTTGCATCTAAGAGGTTGCTCTCGTACTGCAGCTTTCAAGATTCTATTCTTGCCGAACCAGGATGGGATTCTCCCGGTGGGGCCACCGCAACCTTGTGAAATTCCACTCTTTGAAAACTCCACTTCTCCACATCCCTCTCAAAAACTACCGTTCGCACTTTTCTTTCTCCTCAGACGCTTAACGTCTCACCTTTGAACAACAAATCATTCTTTGAAGCTGAACATAAGAACAATTGTCATGGAACCTGCATATTCAACTGGTTGCTAAGCGTGCCTCAAAGAAAGCTGGGAGTTCTGTTTACATCAGGTTACGGAAATTTTTTTCCTCTGAACAGCTACTCCAGTTATATAAGGGCCTTTTATCAGGCCCTTGTGTGGAATACTGTCCTACATTTGGGGGGCTCTGGCTTTACCTTGACTATTGAAAGAGTTGAGTCTAAAGGCTGAAGAGACTAATGACTGTCCCCTACTTCCAAACTCTCTTTGCCCCTCTATGCTCTGCAACGTAGATACTGCAAAGATACTCTCAACGCAGATGATCAGTGGGAGTTGGCGCTCGCATTCCAACTCCATTGCGTCGCCCTCATATAGCACAAGGGGTGCCTTGCTCTCGCATGAATTTTTGCGTGAGTATTGAAAATCCCAGACTCGTTTGTTGTGGTGCCTCTTTACAGCCACTTCTGTTCTGTGGAACTATTGCATTGTGGCGTCTGGGGCAGGGGCTGCAGCCTCACCGACGACTCCTAAGCAGCCTCCGGAAGAAACGCCACTTTATCGTGACAACGCTCACTCACTTCAACATCCAAGATTCATCTATTATTGAAGGTGGTTATTCAACACTAGAATTTAACCCCCTTTAAATTGGTGACCATCCGGAGTGACACGTGCCACTGTTGTGCACACCGAACACCAAACAAGCAGCCACGCCAAAATTTGCTTCGACCCCTCAAATCACTGGAACATCATCAAATTAAGTTCTTCTGCTGGGCAAGTACTACTGTTTGGGTCATCCTGTGGCGCCTGTACCGTAACTCAAGTTGCAGGTGCTGAACAACTGCCAGTAAGAGTACAGAACGTGGTCGAAGCCTTCTCAGTGAACCTTAATGTGGCGCACCCTATGCTCTGCACCTGACAGCTGACCGACATCATTTCAGGACCGGAGAGGCGGATGTGCTCGCGGCATGTGGTCCCACTGGGGGGATCCCTGTGGCGTTGGGGCAGGAGGTGCGAGCTCACCGACGACTCCTAAGCAGCCTCCGGGAAAGAAACGCCACTTCATCGTGACAACGCTCACTCACTTCAACATCCAAGATTCATCTTATTATTGATAGGTGGTTATTCAACACCAGAAAATAACCCCTTCAGCATCTTGTTTTCCAAACTGTAATTTAATCTTCCTCTCTTTAAAGCCTCACGTCCTGCGCTCACCTGACGATTTGCCCTTAGGTCCTGGGTTTTTTTTTTTTATTTTTTTTCTGATCATTGTGTGAGTGCTGAACAAAAAATTCTTGATTAATAATGAAATAATGTTACTTAATGCAAGTACTAAAATACGGGATTTCTGCAAGAACCGGCGGAATTTCTTTCAAATTCTTCTTGCAACTCGTGAAGGAGTGCAAAAACATTTTTTCACAGCTGCGCTCTCACGCTCTCATTGAAACTGAAGCAATTCCAGCTTTTCAAGAGGAAATCATAAGTGGCAAGAAGGTCTTTTATTGAAGAGCATTCTGTGGCGAAAACTAAATCATTAATGAAAATATATATATATATATATCTATTATACTATATATATATATATATTATATTATATAATATATATATATATATTTAATATATATATAATTATATATAATATATATATATATATATATATATTATATATATATATTAATATATATATATATATATATATAACTATATATATATATAATATACTATATATATTTATAGTATATATATATATTTCTGTTTCTTTATCTACCTTTTTTCCCCCAAGATTGGGAGTAAGTGGGCTACAAGCATCGGAAAAGAAAAAGCAGTAGAGACATGACAAAATGCCGAAAAGAAAAGGCCCAGCCTTAACCGCCCCCTATGTACCATTAATTTAAGTAAGAACTCGTCGCAATCAGAAAATCCACCCTAGAGCTTCATGGGACCGCGGCGAACCCTCACTATGGTTTAAGTCGTCAAGTTGTAGGGTTCATCCCTGGCCAGGTGGGCCACAACCATACCCCTTACAAAACCCGCCATTCTCTCCTATCATGCACCTTTCTTCTCGCCTCTGACAAACTCACATTTTTCTCTCCCTGCCAAACTTCTTTACTCGACTATATTCAATTTTTCTTTCGTCTCCCAAGCGGTCGGTTCCCACACACTCACCCACTATAAGGTTTTGTTTCATGGTACCGATTATATATATCATCATCCTGAGAATATGACGAAACCTCTTCAACATACTTTCATTTATTCTCTCGTTTTACCCCTTTCTCACACCACACAACCTCTAATATGTTCATTCCTCATTTTTATCAATTCTTCTCTCACACCTAGCATGCCCAGATTGTCCATCTGAACACATTGAACTTTAAGATCTATACTGCTTATTCCAGACCATAGTCTCGCTACTATCCAATAACACAGGTAACAACATACCTACATGCAAAACCCTAGCGCACACTCCAGACTTAGTCCTTTTTACATTCACCAACATTTTAATTGCATCCAGCCACCTTCTACCATTCACAACTTTCTACTACACTCTGCATCATCCGTTCCCCTTCTCATCCACCACATACCCAAATAATTTAACTGCGACACTTGTTCCAGCTGCTGCACCATTAACCATAACTTCACACGAGGGCTACTCCCCTACAACAATAGACCTTCCTCTTATCTAAGACGTTTAACTTTTTCACCCCCTGCCAATCTCTCTACCATCTTTTCAAACTCTTCAAGATTCGCCCAAAGAACCACAATCATCCCTCATATAAAAGTAAGGTACCCTCCACTCATCTCATTCTCCATCATTCTAACACATTTCCTGCCACCACCCACCTCTAATTTCCTTTCATAACCCCCATCCATATATAAATTGAAGTAACCAAGGAGACATAAACAACCCTGTATTAATACAAAACCAATCACTTTTGACACATTTATTCTTAACACACGCCTCACTATCGCTCATACATACTTTGATTCGCATTCAGAAGCCTTACCGACCAACACCATATATTCACTAACACCTGCCATGGAGTTCCTATTAACCCTGAATCATACGCCTGTTGCTAATGCCATGAAACCTAATACAAATTTTATTCTTCTTCTCCTCATTTGTTTCAATTAAAGATTGAATCCACACATCCTCTACCACTTCCTAAACGCACCTTGTCTTCACACAATCAGTCCTCAGTCACTCGAACGCACTATTTCGACCAAAATACCAGCATATATCTCCTACAACACTCAATAAACTTATTAACCTATAATTTCTACAGTTACCCTTATTCTCCTTACCCTTATATAGAGGTATTATTGGTACTATTATGCTCTCCTCCAATCCTTGGAACTATACCCTCTCATCAAACGCTTTATTACACAAACTTCCAAAATCCATCAATCACCATCTCTCCTCCGTTCTTGAATCATTTCACCAGTAATTTTATCTTATACCTGAAGATTTACAATCTTCAAACTTTCTCATCTAACCCAATTACCTCTCCTTGCTATAACCTCATCCCCATACCTATTTCCTTCTTGCCCCAATCAAACTCTCGACACATTCCACAATCACTTCTCATTACTGGCATATTAATGCCGCTTTTTCGAAGTGTTCTTTCCACACTCCCCTCGCATCCATTACATCAATCACAAAAGCACCATCATTATTCATTATTCTGAGCAGGTTCCCTTTATTTTCATTCTTAACCTTTCGCGCCTTCCTTCCAGAGAAGCTTCCTTTTCTTTTGTAAGTCCTCATTCATCCTCGTTCCAAACGTTCTTTTACCTCTTCTTTTCTCCTGCGTATGCACCTTTTAGTATTTTTCTTTTTCCTCCTTGTACAATTCCAAACATATTTTTTGCACTTCAATCATTGGCTTTTAGGTCATTCAGTCAAACGTCATTTTTACTTTTAATCGCTTGCATCACCTTTTCATTCACCACTCACTGTTACCATTCTTACTTTCCTATTTTAAGCACATCCACATACTTGATTTGCACTTGTAACATTGCTTCTTCATTTGCTCTCAGATTTGTTCAAGTTTCAACTTGTTCACACAATCAAACTGATTTACCTTGCGTAGCGCTCTTTATACTTATTCCTTTTTTACCTTGTTCATCTAACTTCTCATCTCTAATACTATCCCACTTCCTTCCTTACCTCTTTCCTCAGCATCCAAGCCCCCCACTAACTTAATTTTACATAAAACATCATAATGATCTGATAATCCCATCCCCAATCCCTTCACTGATTTAACATTCATCACATACTTCAACATCTCCTCCTTCAATAACACAACATTCATCCCATACTTTAGCATCTTCTTCACCAACACAAAATCATTCATACTTTTCACTTTGATACCATCTCTACTTAAACCAATTCTAGCATACTCGTGAATACTTTTGTGTTTGAAGAAAGTTTTACACACATATCTCTTTCCTCACAGAAATCAATTACCCTCATACCATTCTCATTTTCTCCCGTCACCCCAAATTTATATGTTATACCATCCCTTTTCTGATCACCTATCTAACCATTTAGATCGCCCAACCCAGTCAATCTGAAGCTGCTACTCCCCCTATCTAAAACTTCATTCAGATTATCCCTGAAAGTCGCACTCTCCTCAACATCACCCACAGATGGACCATATGTTACAACCACACATACCTTGACCTTTTCAAACTTAAATTTAACCATTAGAATTCTAGTACTCACACAAACAAAATCCACCATATCTGTGCCACATGTCACTCATCAGAATCGCAACTCCTTCTCTTCCCCTCTCATTCCTCTCCACTCAGCAAAACACATTCATACCACACCACTCATTTTCAACGGTCTTCTTTCCTTTAATCTTTGTTTCAGTCACAGAGAGAAAAATCAAATTTGCCCTTTCTAAATACATCCATCCTCTCTCCTCTTCTCAACATTTATACCTCTCACCATTCCATGTACCATCCGATTATATATATATATATATCATTATATATATTATATATATACTATAATATTATATTTTTACATCATCTATAATTATCATATATATATAATATATATAGCTATATAAATAGCTATATTTAAACAAACTATTTGCCAAAGGATTATCTTGTTTCAGTCAAAGCAAGCAAATCAAATTTGCCCTTTCTAAATACATTCATCAACTCTTTCCTCTTCTCCTAAACATTTATTTCTCTAACATTCCATGCACCAAGGCGATTCGTACAATTTCGCAGGAAGATAAACATTTCGGTTTACAGCGATCGACATCTCCGAGGCATGACAATAGCATTCCTAGCAAGAAGATAGGTGGTAGTGGGCAGTCAACTCAACTACCCCCGTCCCTTAGTCGGCTTCTACGACACGCAGGACATAGATGTGGGCATTCTTTCTCCCCCACACATAGGGATAAATTAAATCATGATGGACATAATTATCTAGAAGAGGGGCTTGTGGTACTTTAAAAGTAATGTGTATAGGATATGTGGATAAATGGTGGTCAGTAATATGTTGCCTGGAGGATAAGTGTGTAAGCATAGAACGCAGAAGGAAAGACGCACCATTAATAAATGGGAGTACTTCATCGCTTCGAGTAATAGCGTGTACTCCTCCCTCTAATAATCTATATATATATATATATATATATATTATATATTATTATATATATATATATATATATATATATATTATATATACTATATATATATATATATACTATTATATAAATATATATATATATATATATATATTATATATAATATATATATATACGGATATATAATATATATATATATATAAAGACCTTTCTATAATATAAGTATGTATATATCTATCTTAAATCTACAGTATATCTAAACATTATATATATATATATATATATATATATATATTTAAAATAACGGGGGACCACAAGATTATTGTAAAACGTTTAACGGGTAATGGGGGGTTACATGGCCGCAAAATCTGGCCCGTGTAAGGTCTCTAATTACACAGTCATCCTTGTTGTTATATTGAAATTAAAAAAAAATGATCAACTTATTATACACTCAATGAGAAGCTTTCCAATTGCTTACTTAAAAATACCCTATCAAAAATCGGCATCAGGCTTTAACTACCTTAACCAATAAATGAAGTAGGTGGTGGTTTCAAGTCAGTAATAGTCTTTCTGCAATTGAAATCCTAAATTAAAAGAGAAAGTTGTTCTTATCAGATAAGATATGTTTTGCTTGCTAGAAATCCTTGAGCTTCTTCTCTATTATAATTTCGTGATTTGGTGGAAAGACTTCCAGTTAATAAACTGATAAATACTTGAGCAACATTTTGCATACTTCGACACCAATACCTATGATAAATAATCATCAAGAAAATGCACAGCATATTAGCGCTAACACAGAAATTAGTGTTAGAAGCATAATATGAAGGTGGTGTAAGATATTTTTAACACAAATCGGACTTGCCACCACCATTGATAACTCGCATCATCTAATTTGTGGCCAAAATATGAATCTACATCCATTATTCCTTCAAGGTATGGCAGCGAATGTGTACACATTGCTAATGAAATACAAATGGCAGAAACGTCAACTTTACCCTTGAGTACCCAAAATCAAATAAGTTAATTTACTTACATCACTTTTGCGTGTTCAAACGATATATTATATAAATATATATAATATATATATATATATTTAATATATATAATATGTTATATTATATATATATATATATATAATTTATATATATATATATACTATATATATATATATATATAATAATAATATATATATATAATATATATATATATTATATATATATTAATATATATTATTATCATAAGGGTGGTCCAAGAAAAACAAAATTCAGAAATTATAGACTCTCATCCTCTCAATGTGTGAGGTGTAAAGTAGAAAAATACCTTCCTTGAAATTTGAAAGTAAAAGAATAATGCTTAATGGTGCCGACTGCGCATTGAAACTGCGCAGGATTCTACAAAATGTAGCCTATGACAACTCAGGTCTCATCAGTTGTGTACCAGACGTTGTTCTGTTCGATTATGTTTGTAGTGTTCCAAGGACTCTTTGAATTCCCTAAACATGTCTCACCCACTGAAGACAAGAAAGACAGCGCATATTTGGTTGATTGGACAGATAGATGATTGAAAAGATTACTAGTACAAGACTTCCATCAATTGGAGATGTATTACGTCGCCTTTTTTTTATCTGACTAATAACAAGAAAACAGTGAAAGATGCATCAAATATTGTTTACTCAGAAATATATGATATTTGGGACAAGGCTAAAATACCTACGCGAGACAAGCAACATGTGCTAGCCAAGATTCAGAAGCTATACGGGCAATATAGATTACTTCAAAAATTCAAATAGAATTAGAAAACGAATTTAAAGATAACTTACCCGATTTATTTGATATTGCCCATGATAATGCAATGACTATGATATCAAATGAAGAAGGTCGATTATTCCTTAATACCCAGAGAGAAAAGGGCAGCAGGGTTGGGTATATGCGCGATATTTACAAAAATTATATTGCAAATCAAAACAAAAAACTCAAAAGGGACCAACAAGGAGGCAAGAGAATAGAAAGAGAAATTAATCGCAAAAGAGAAGTATCGGTTGTTATGCTAAAAAGTAGTAGTGATGACAGCATTGATTCACCTTGTAATGACAGACCCCAGCCTGGACCATCCGGAACCAAAACAGGTAAAATATTAAATAAACATGAACAAATTGTAACACTCGCCTTTGCAATGGCTTTAGATAGAACGAAATTGAGTGATCGAAATGAAATATTAGTGTTATCTGCTATCTCTTCAGCGTATGGAAAAAAATATTAATGACGTAGTGATAAGTAGGAGCAGCTTGCAGTGACAAAGATCTGTAGTTCGTAAGTCCAAGACGATATTAAACAAATATTTTCGGGTGTTTCACGGTTTACTATTCACTGAGATAGTAAATTATTGCAGAACTTAACAGACGAAGAAAATGTTGAACGATTAGCAATTTTAGTCAGCGGAGAGGGCAAGTCAAAGCTTTTGAATGCACCAAAACTTTTAAAAGGAACTGGTAAGCAAGTTGAAGACGTTGTAGTTGAATGCGAGAAAGACGGAACTTTGCGAAGACAGCGATAGGGCTGGAATGGTTTTACACTACTGCCAAGTATACTCCGGAAAAAAAAAACGGTGCCTCGTGGAATTATTCGAAACAAAAGTTGAAAAGAGGTCTTTTTAGATATTTTCCATACCGCCATTCACATTAATGAAATTTATCTGTGGCTGCTCCTTTTCACAAACTGATACAACGTCGCAACGCTGGACCAGATATCTCTGCTGTTCAATCGTTTCAAGATTTTTTCTTGAAAATATTAGGCTTTTTGCATCAATCAAATTAAAAGAAAATGCAGACAGTGGGATTATCGTGAATCATTGGAATGACAGTTTCTTTATTTTTTAGAGGCACCCTGGGGGGAGAGAGATTATTTTTCTTTAAAACTGGTCCCCTGCATCGGCAAGATGGATTGGTATGCAAAAATACAACCTATTTCATTAAAAAATGGTATTGATTCAAGTCACAGTTTAAGACTGATAACTCAAAAAGGAAATTGCAATAAATAAGGATTGCATGCTTTGCCTGTTAGTGGTGTTTATATTCCCAACTGGGTTTTTTAGCTCCATTAGCAAATTCGGCTTCCCAAGAAAATGGACTCTTTAAAAGTATCTCCAAGATCTTGAGTGTTGTGATGGATTAATGAAAACTCTCGTTTTGTTAACTAGTTAAATTTACCTCAAACATCACTTTTGTGATCCAAGGCGGAATAGGAACTAGTAGCATTTTGCTCAATGGATGATGAAGTACCACTTTGATATTTGAAACTGCCCCCAAGCCGATGGCCCTAAACAGCCTCTTAGATGCCGACGCAAGAAAACCAAAATATGATCCCTAAGACAGTCCACGCGAAATATTACAAAACGATTATGTATTGAATGGCGCCAAGATTGGCACCCCTTCGATAAAAACAAACGGCGAACTTTGTTACAGAATTTCACCCCACACTCACCTCTCTCCCTCACTCACGAAATTTCTCCTACTCTCCCCATTAATGCTTTTTAGACTCGTCATTTCATTACTACAATAGATCCATCATAATGGCCACGGGACAGAAACGATACAAGAAAGCAAAAAAAAATGTCTAAAATGTTATCATCGACAACAATACTTGAAAGAGCTATAGCAATAATTTCAAAACTACAATAATCATCTAACAAAAAACGAAGATTAGATGCAATACGTTCCTCAAAATCGTTAGGAAAGACGCAGATAAAAAAATTTCCAAGAGTAGCCCCCAGCCGAGGCTAAACAAAT
>JABUQX010027974.1:35000-42500 GCA_015478945.1 Trachelipus rathkii
ATTATATCATTTAATTAGGTCATTAGAAGGAACATATTAAAGAAGAAAAAAAATAGATATAGCTTAGATTTAAAAGAGCAAGATACAAATGAAGAATGATAAATAAATAAATTAAAAATAAAATAAAATATAAAAATATTTATTTCTTTTTCTTCATTATTTTTATTTACACTGTCATTCGATCATATATACTTATTTTAACAATTACCTTGAGAGTTCCATGATCCTATTATAGTAGGCTTAATAGTAACCACCAAAGACGAAGAACCACAATAGAGGAAGTAAACGAATATATTAATTTTCCATTTAAAAAAAATATTTACCTACCTGGAAGCGAATTTTTTGGTTGGTTTTACCCCATGTGACTCCAGTTCCTTTTCTAATTGTTTGATTTTAACCTTAGCCATGTCCAATTCATGCTTCACCTTCCATATATGAGTATCACATAGTGGATCTTGACACCTATGGCGTCGTAGTTTATCTTGAGCTTCATACACCGCCCCACGAAATGATAATGATTTGCCCATACTCTGTATACGGAAGAGATATAATGATTTACCCATACTCTGCATACGGAAGAAATATCAACAATCAACATATAACTAAATCTTAAGAATACTTTTATTTTGCCGTGACATACAAGTAATTATTATATTTTAATATCATATTTTCTCCCTAGTTTCTTAAGGAAAACACACACACACACACACACACACACACACACACACACACATATATATATATATAGATATATATATATATATATATATATATATATATATATATATATATATATATATGCTGCTACTATATATATAAGTTAATGAAAATAAGGTTAATGTAAAATATTTAAAATTAGATAGAAATGTTCCAAATAGCTTAATGTCATCATAGCTAGAAGATTTTCATATTTATATTAAAATTAATATAGATGAAGTAGAGAGAGAGAGAGAGAGAGAGAGAGAGAGAGAGAGAGAGAGAGAGAGAGAGAGAGAGAGAGAGAGAGAGAGAGAGAGAGAGAGAGAGAGAGAGAGAGAGAGAGAGAGAGAGAGAGAGAGAGAGAGAGAGAGAGAAAATAAAAAATAAAGTTAATTACATATATTTACCAAACTTAACAAAGCGCAACACCCTCCTGAATCCGTTTTAGCTAAATATTTTCTTAAATATCTGAAATAAATATGTTCCAATATTAGTAGAACAAGGGCTAAAACAACGCCTGAAAATAATAGCAAATAAGCTGATAAAAACTGTTCCAAGGCTAATGGTTCAGAGGCTCTTTTGTTTTGCTTCTTTGGCTTGCAAGCTCCTGTGATCCAAAAACGCATCAGTCGCTCAATTTCGCCTGAAAATAACAAATAACCTTTATTATTAAGTAATTCATTATTGGAAAGTAAATTGATGTATACATTCAAATCCAATTTGAATAATATGTAAAGGACTAGCCCTAATGGCTAACAGGGAAATTAGTCTACAGGTCAAATTGTCGACACATTAAAAAAGTTTCCTGTACAGTCCGCCGCAGGCGTTAGGAAAAGTTAGGTTAGGTTAAGTTAGGTTAGGTAAGTTAAGTTAAGTTAAGTTAGGTTAGGTTAAGTTGTTAAGTTGTTGTTAGGATTGGAGTTAGGTTGGAGTTGGGTTGATTTGGGTTAGGTTAGGTTAGGTTGCCGAAAATTTCTTGGGTGGGGTTAGGTTGGGTTGGGTTGGGTTGGGTTGTTTAAGTTGGGTTGGGTTGGGTTGGGTTAGGTTGGGGTTGGGGTTAGGTTAGGTTGGGTTGGGATAGGTTAGGTTTGGAATTGGGACAGGGTTAGGTTAAGTTAGGTTAAGTTGAGTTGAAGTTGATTAAGTTTTGTTTACGATTCGTTAGAGGAAACTTTAAATAAACAATTTTGCTAAATATTGGCCATGACCTTTCCAATTAATTTCCTGTCGACCGTTTGGTACTACTAGCTTCAATACATAAAAACAATATGGAATTTCAAACTGATTAAATTTAACAACTAGTTTTAACAACTTTATTTTTCTAGATAGAAAAAAAAGATAATAAATTTATAAATGAGTTTATATCTAAAAAAAATAAGACATACCATTTTCCTTGTATTCCATAAGCATTTTATTAAATTGAGAAATATATTTAGAACCTCTTAAATACCACTCCGTAGCCGGTTGTAGCATACCAAGTTCCTACAATGAAGACGGCATTCTTCGTCTTGTCCACCTAAGGTAATCTAAGACTGTTGCATCATAAAAGGCATCAAAAGTTCTCTAAAAAAATGAATATATATATATATATATATATAAATATATATATATATATATATACTTCTGCTAACTGCTATATATATATATATATATATATATACTCTGCTCAACTGCTTAACATCATATATGCTCATATATGCCTTAGCCAGTAACTACCATATGCTGCTGCCATATATATGCTTGCTATGTATATATTTATATGTATATAATATGTAACCAACTTATATGTATATAACCATATAACTTAGCCTTAATAACCCTTAACTATATATATACACCACCACTCTTTCTATACCAACAACTTAACGCTATATCATAGTAATAATAACAATACAGTAACATATATATGTATATAATATATATATATATATATATAACTCATATATATATATATTTTTACTATATATATCTTTATATGTATGTATAGCAATCGTATTAGAAGTGTAGAGAAAATCGATATACCATATACGCCCTCCTCTACTCTGCTATAATGTAATATATAATATGTATATCATATATAAAAATAAAAAGAAAAAATATGTATATACAATATATATAATATATGCTAATAACCAGCCTTATATATGCATACGCTCCATATATAGCATATATATAATATTAGCCTTAGCAATATTTAGTAGCAACAACAACATGTATATATATGTATACTGCATATCATATCATATAACAACAACCAACCTTGTAGCAACAACTTAATATATCATATCATAGCCAATATATGTATATGATTTATCAGACTCTGATGATGATCCTGATTTTGCTCCTTCTACAAGGAAGGTAAAACATATTACATGTAAAATCTGGGTGAAACTTGTGTCTGTCGCTCATCAAGGCACGTCAGTCTAGCAAGAAATGTCCTGTGTTGTCATTAGTCTGGTTAAAACATCATTGGCAGTGGAGGAGGGTGTCTTATTAATTTTATATTTGTGTTCTTGAAGGGAAGGATGGTCCTCAGAGGGGTGACATTAGTACAGCATTACATGGGTTTGATAGTCCAAAGTTTGTTCCGTAGGAGATATTCATGAACTGTTTGAGTGGTGTTACATGTGAATATGGGAAGATGCGTCATAGAGTTAATTGTGTGTAAATGTGTTTAGTAATAGGAGTATCTGGGGTAGGGGGAAGCTTGTTGCATATTTTAGAATAGTATAATACTGCTGTTATATTTTTTTCTTATAGGTACTGAAGGTTTTGATTCTTTTACATATATATATATATATATATATATAATATATATATATATATATATATATATATATATATATATATATATATATATAATATTTTTATATATATACTTTATATACATATATTTTATATATATATATATATGCTATACTACACATATCATATAACAATAACAATAATAACCATATATAATAATATATATCATATATATATCTATTTACTATATCTTTTTATATATATATATACATATAATAAACTATATTTATATATAACTTAATATATATAAATGCTATATATATATATATCTTCTTCTTTCTTTCTGCTCTAATATATATATTATAATAATATATATAACATATAACAACACCTTCTTCTTTACATCATCTTCTCTTATATACATATAGCATACCATATCACTTTATATCACTATATATATGCTTAATAACCAACCAGCCTTATAAAATAACAATATATATATATATATATATTAATAACTAGCAACATAGATCCTTATCATATCTTTTATATATATAACGCCGCATATATATATATATACTAATATATATAATATATATATATATATATATATATAGCATATATCTCATATATATATATATATAATATATATATATACATCATATAATATATATAACATATATATATATATATATAAATAACATCTATATATCATATAGCTTGCTCCTCTGCTGCGCATATGTATATATATATATAACTAACACTTATATACATATCATATACTCATATATATATATACCACTTAACCTTAATAACATATATATATATATATATGCTAATATATAAAATATAATCTAACAACCACTCTTATATATATATATATATACTCTGCTATATATATATATATATATATACTATCATATATACTGTAAAATTGATAGCATATCTGTCAAGATGGGCTTTTAAATGGAGAATTTTTGTTTCAGTTCTTAGATGATGGATGGGTGTGGAGAGAAGGCAGCCTGTTACCATCCTGAGAGCCTATTTAGTCACGGCTTCTAATTTTTTAGTATTGAATTGTGATACTGTTGGAGCCAAGCAGGCGGTGCATAATTTAGGAGGGGAAGGATGTATTGTCTGTGTACTACTAATGTGATAGTTTCTTTATGTTTAGGCTAAAGTTTATGCTCCAGTTATAGTTTTCTGTGCACATTTAATTTATGTGGCTCTTAAGTGATATTATAAATGTGAGAAGTGAATGTCATATGTGGGTCAAAGAATAAACGGTGGGATGTTTGATGAGAGTAGTGATAGGTATATTTCCAGGCAGGTGTTAGATTCTCTTCTGTCTTGGGCGAGTGGATAGTGGATATATATATATATACTATATATACAATATATATATAACTCATATATATATATATATATATATATATATATATATATATATATATATATATATATATATATATATATATATATATATATATATATATATATATAGCAAGTATCTACTAAGCAGGACACTTGGGAGACCAATAATAGAATTAATGTTGCTTGTACGACTCAGGGCTCATATGAGACGAGTCTAAGCCAATCAGAGCTTAAGAATATTTAAACTGTGTATAAAATCCATTGTAATTGGTCCTAGAAGGCCTAAAAAGTTGTTGTTATGAGCTTAAGGCTTGGAAAAGCCCGAGGCTCCGGAGTAAGGTTTGAAATGCCAAGGCAGTAGCAAGCTATAGCTCTGTCATCGGCACAAAAATTATAAAATAAATGGAGTCAGATTTAAAATAATAAATTGATCTTTAAAGTTTAAACATTTACCCTTGAATAGCATTGCAAAGAAATAATTTGTGCAATTGTAAAATAGACGTTAAGAATCATTAATAAAAAAAATAAATAGTGATTTTGTTTTTCTCGCGAAATCTCTTATTAATTAACTTTGTGGGTGACTCATAATACGGTAATTAACATTAAAGAGATCAGACTTATGCATTATACTTATATATCTTATATATATATATATCTATATATATAATATATATAGATATATTATGTAAATATATATATATATATATAATATATATAATATTATATATATATATATATATATATATATATATATCTTCTATATGTATATATATTTGTATAATATATATATATATGTATATATATACTGCTAAAGAATATTAATATACAAATATTAAATACAAAGATTTAATACAAATATAAATTCAAAGAATATTAAATACAAAAGGGGAAACAAAATTTCCTAACCAATATATATGTATATATGTAATAATAATAATAATATTGTTATCTCTATAGATGTTCCAAAAATATATAAAAAACTAATATATATATAATATATATATATAATATATATATATATATATATATATATATATATATATATATATATATATATATATATATATATATATATATATGTATACTCTATATATTTATATATGTAATAATATATATATATTTTATATATTACATATATTATATATAATAATAATATATATATACATATATATATATGTATATATAACTTAACTGTATATAACAACATAATAACCAACCCAACCAATATATAATAACCATATATCATGTACCACTCAGCATAACAATATATATATATATTTAGTCGTGAACTGATTCCAGTTCTTAGGACTGAATCCGAGTTCTAAGAATTCGAGCTCGAGACAAAGTTAAAGTTCTTGACAATCTCATGTTAATGAAAATCTAATAAATTAGTGTATCAGTTACAATATTTGTATATCATAGTTGTCACTAAGGTAAAAATAATAATAATAATAATAATAATAATAATAATAATAATAATAATAATAATAATAATAATAATAATAATAATAATAATAATAATAATAATAATAATAATAATAATAATAATAATAATAATAATAATAATAATAATAATAATAATAATATTTTTTACATTTATAAATCACAAAATAGAATATGAATTTATGTTATGTATATATAGCAAATATTGTTTAACTAAAACAATTAATAAAGTCAATTAATGAAAGTTAATTAATGAAGTAAATTAATGAAGTCAATTAATGAAGTCAATTAATGAAGTTAATTAATGAAAACAATTAATGAAACAATTAATTAAGTCTAGAAATTAGTATTCTAGATATGAATTAAAATTAGCATTTCATCTTAATCTTTTTAATTAGTAAAAATGCAGGCAAATGTAGATCAAACTAGATAAAAAACTGTTGAAATCCTTCAAGGTAGTAAGTATCCTACTCAGCATTTCTCTTCTAAAATGATATACGTGATCTTTTTATGAAACACCTTCCACTAATAAAACTATTCTCTTGTTCTATATGGTTGATTGTGCACTTTGGTTTTCTGATCTCATTGTTTTAGGGGATGTTGAAACAATATGGGTAGCTTTGTATTCACTAGTGACTAGTGGGTTGGTTAGAGCTAAACTTGTGATTTAAGCTTTTCTCTTAACAAAATCAATTGTGCCTTCTTCACAAGATGATCTTCATAAGGGAAAGAAACCAAATACACAACTTTACGAAAATTTCTTGTCCAATATTTCGAAAAAGAGGTTAACTTGGAATGTAGAGTATAAATATACTGATGGTAAAGCAGGTAAAGCCGTTGTTAATTCATTTTGGATCTAAGAATTGCGGAACAAATAGAAGAATTCTATTGCATCTTTATAAAACTAATGTATGGTCAATGATAGATTTATTTTGCACTTCCTGTCAAGGATAAAAGCACAATTCATGGTCACTAAGAGTACCATGAGATTAAAATGATTGTCGAAGCTCACCATTGTAGAAGAGTAGATAGATTTCTTAGAAACTGGAGCTCAATAAGAATAATATATATATATATATATATATATATATATATATATATATATATATATATATATATATATATATATATATATATATATATATATATATATATATATATATATATATATATATATATATATGGTTTCATATATACTAAAAGTTCAAGAATTTCAAAATATGATCACGCAATGAGTTT
>JABUQX010027974.1:67500-77500 GCA_015478945.1 Trachelipus rathkii
GTAAGTTAACCGATATATTATCGAACGAACAATGTACTCGATTTTTTTTTCGGAATTATTTCAAGGCAAAAGTGCGAGAAGGTTGCCAATGAGTTTTTTTTTTTTTTTCACTAAAGGAATACCCAAGATTAAATAGCAAAGATTTGAAAGAGTCAGGGTCTCTCGGCCTCAGCGGGGACGACGGGGGGACTTCGTCCCCCCTCTGTCCCCTCCGTCGGCTCGAGCCCCTTAATAAAGAAATAAAAAAAGAAAATTATAAAAATTAACATATAAAAATTAACATGATAAAAAAAGCAAACTTGTGGAACTCTCGGATGTTTCTATTGGTTTGTTTAGTAAACACGTCACTACTGCAGGGAAGCACACATTGTGGGAAAGCATAGCAGTCAGCAGAAGTGGCGATCTGAAAATTTTTGTACCAATATTGTTTTATTTTCATTTATCTATCTATTTGTTATTATTAATTTGAACTTTTATTTTAAAGTGGTTTTTAATTTTTTTGCTAAATTTTAAAATGTAACAACATTCTTTTAATTAATATTAAATAGCAGCTTCTATTCATTTTTAATGAATCCCTTAGACTAAATAAATTATAGGACACAGACATGTTAACACTCTAAAATGTCCTACTAAATACTGTTGACGCATGCGCTAACAAAAAGCACTGTAGGGTTCGCATAGGGTTCGGAGATATTTCGATATCATGACTATTTATCTAACTTCCTTTTAAAGGAGTAGTGCCTTATTTTTTATATTTTTATTGAAAAAAATATAAATGTTTATATAACTCATATATATATATATATATAATATATATATATATATATATATATATATAGTCCGAGTAAATCTAGAGAACAAGACTAATTAAACCTCAGCAATTAACACGTTTTTTAAAAAGCTTATATATATAATAAATATATATATATATATATATATATATATTATATATATATATATATATATATATATAATATCTATATAAAATTTTATTTAAATTATATAAATTTATATATATATATATATATATAAGTAAATGTCTAGAACGTGTGTCGCACTACGAAAACGATACTAATCATTTTGGAAAATATACGATTCATTTTGGAAAAAAAATTTTTTTTAAATACAATGAAAAAAAGTAAAAAGAATTGATATATATTTTTTTTTCACTTCACACTAAGCGAACAAATATTAGGCTATGGCAATTTATTTCCTTTTAAATTTGACTTATGTAACTAAAGTTTGTAAAACATAATAGGTGAAATTTGGTTTAAAGCCACAACTCATATCTCAAAAACTACAATAGCTACAAGGAAAAGGAATACATTGCTGGAATGCTGGTCCAATTTTAGTGCGGAAAATGTAAAAAAAAAAAAAAAAAAAAAAAAAAAAAAAAAAAAAAAAAAAAAAAAAAAAATTATCTCAAAAACTACAATAGCTACAGCGAAAAGGAATACATTTTTAAAATCCTGGTAAAATTTTAGATAGGAAAATGTAAAAAAAAAAAAAAAAAAAAAAAAAAAAATTATTGTTAATAATTAAGTAATATGATTAGAAACCCTATTTAGAGACCTTTTATTGGTTACTCGTTAAAATAAATAGACTTTCTATTAAATTTTGCTTTTTTTTTTTTTACTAAAGAATACCCCAAGGGTATACCGCACCGATGGCAGGAGTCGGGGTCTCTCGGCCTTCCGGGGAACTACGGGGTAGGACTAATTCCCTCCCCTCCGGGGAGGGTCTCCGGAACCCCCGCTCTTTGGTATTTGGGTGTCGCGGGGGTTCCTCCGCCCCTCCCTACGACGGTTTATGGAAAACGTACCCCCCATGTGTGCCCCGTGCTCGAGCCCCCTACATTCGCGTGTAATACTTTATAAATTATATATATATATAAATATATATATATATATATATATATATTATATATAATATATATATATATATATATATATATATATATATATATATATATATAATGTCCCTGCTCCTAAAAAAAAATAGCCAATATTTATTTTATTAATTTATTTATTTATTTTAAATACATTTTTCCTAACTAAAACTTTACAAGGATTCCAAAAATGTGATTCCTTTTCGCTGTAGCTATTGTGATTTTTTGAGATATGGATCGATGAAAGTTGTGGCTTTTAAATCCTAAACCAATCACCATTATATATATATATATATATATATATATATATATATATATATTATATTATATATAGTTATTATATATATATATATATATATATATATATACATATATAATATATATATAATACTATATATATAATATATATATATATAATTATATATTATATATATATATATATATATTATATATAATATATGATATATAGTATCATGAAGTCAGTTTTTCCAGAAATATTAATTCCTTCTTTTTTTGTGTTTATTTTACAAAAAAAAAAAGGTAAAAAATTACAATTTCTAAAATTTTAGTTCGTTACTTTAACTTTCCGTTGTGCGACATACGTTTCTAGACTTCTAACCTATATATAATCTATATATATATAAATATATATATATATATATATAATATATATATATATATATATATATATATATATATATAATATATTATATATATATATATAATATATAGGAACTTGTCCTTTAAAAGGAAGTTAACCCAATATAATCGAACGACGATGTAATCGATTTTTCGATTATTTCCAAGGCAATAGAGCGTCAGAGTTACCCAATCATTTTTTTTTAACTAAAGGAATACCCAAGATTAAATCGCAAAGATGGAAAGAGTCAAGGTCTCTCGGGGCCTAGCGGGCTGGAGCCCCTTAAAAAAAAAAAATAAAAATAAAAAAAAAATTCATTATATAAAAAATTAAAATGAATAAAAAAAAACAACTTGTGTAACTCTTGCGCTTCTTCTATTGGAGTTTTTGCTAACTGCTGGGTTTCACGAATAGCGTTCGGCGATTTTTTGATATCATGTCTTTTTATGTAACATCCTTTTAAAGGAGTAGCGCCAAAATATAATAAATATATAAAAAATAAACAAATAAATATATATATATCTATATATATACATATATTATATATATATATATATATATATATATATAATATTATATATAATATATATATATATTATATATATATGGCCAGCATCCCGAAGAGGCAAGGCGTGTAACTAGAAAACTATAACATCTACAGGAAAATAAATAATATTTTTTGATTTCAGCAGGTTAATTTAATAGAGAAAACTTAAAAAAAAAATATTTTATTCTAATATTTATTAATAACACCTTAAATATAGGTATAAGCTTTCTTAGATCTGCCAGCGTACGCTGGGATTGACCTTGAATCCCTGCATTAATGTTCACGAGAGCAAGAGTTGCCAAATAGTATTTTATTTTTTTAACGCTTTGGAGAAAATGTTATTTTTTCTTTTTTATATCCTTTTTGGGGGTTCGAGCCGACGGAGGGTCAGAGGGGGACTTAGTCCAACCCGTCGTCCCCCGGTAGACGAGAAACCCGAAACTCTATCCATCTTTAAGTTTTACCCGTGGGGTATTCTTTAGTAAAAAAATCAACCATTTGGCAACTTTGCGCGCTTCTCGTACTTCGAGCTCCTTCGTTTCTCAAAAAACATGCGTATCATACAGCTTTCCATCATTTTTAACAATTTTAAATTTTTCAAAAGCGTTATTTTATTTATTTTTTTTTTTAAAAAAACATGGATAAAAATGTCTCCTGATTAATAAAATGTTTTTTATTTTCTTGTAGCTGTTATAGTTTTTTAGTTATATGCCTGGCCTCTTCGGGATGCTGACCTATATATATAGTACTGGAAATATTGTAAAGAACAGAATATTATCATATACGCATAGAATTTCGCCAAAAAAAATGAAAGGTTTATGGATCTGTAAACATAATAGAATGTTGACACATCATTGCATTACGTTTTAAATTAGAAACTGGCAACTTTACTAGTATTGAAGCCACGTGGTATAGACAGGACTCCCGAAATATGCTATTCAGTCCAATGGCATAGCTTTCAGTTCTATGAATTTGTGGACGTTGGAGGACGCTTCCTTCTATTATTTGTACTTAGATGTTTCGATAGTGTTTTATATTGATGTTTTTATGCTAGTAAATGCATACTAGTTAATTATTTACATTTTTTGACAGATTCTATATATATTTTCGTTGTGATATAAAACTATATCGAAATGGGAAAACAGAAAGATATGAGCCTAGAAAAATGACTAAAATTGAGCTACTATTCGATGAAACTATTCTTGCACAAACGAAAATTCCAAATAAGCCAAATGTGTCACAACAAGCAGTTAGTTCAATCAAAAAGAAAAGAGTTTGATTTTGGAACCAAAACCCAAAGGAAAATATGGTAGAAAAAGGCTAACCTCCCCAAGAGAAGACAGGGTGATCAAAAATTTGGCTCTAAAAGAGAGACGAGCATTCTGTAACCAGCTATCAGATATGCTGGCTACAGAAGGAATAATAGTAGGCCGTAAAACACTGAATAACAGGCTTCTAGAAGGTCACTATGTGCGCATTCTGTATCAAAATCCCGTTTACTGACGCAATGAGAAACGTCTCGACGAAGGTACCAGCAACATTTAGCTTGAACCCTACTGATTGGAGATATGACATATTTTATCTTACTAACATGTTTTTGAAATGATATATTATGTGTATATGACCCAAAATTAAATGAAAGTTCAAATCACAAAATGAATATTTTATGAGTCGCCAGCACTGCATTGTACCGGTTTATGCCCATAGGTAACACGCGTTATTTTCCTTGTTGTGTTTTCTGATAAGTCTACAATCCAAATATTAGACGAACGTGCCGACAGTTAGACGAAGGCCTGGAGAGGAGTTTATGTCCTCCTGTCTACTATCAGTAAAAGTTCCGCAAAAGTAAATGGTACAAGCAGGCTACATAATGATGGGCCATATAGACCAGGAAAAGTATATTACTTTAGGTAAGTGATTTATATGGTGGAAATTCATGAACCTTCCAGCAGGACTCTGAACCATGCCATACTGCACGGAAGGTAAAAAAACTTTCCACAACAAATCGTCTCTGAAGCTGTTTCTTGACCCAGGGTAACTCAACTGGATATGAACCCTATTGAACAATTGTAGTGTTCTTCAAGATAAATACACAAAGTGATTTAACAAACAACGCAACTTATTAAAGCTTCATATGTCTGGTTTCATAAACACCAAATATACAAAAATTCTACACATCCTAAATATCCGAGATGCCAAACGTGTTGCAGCTCATCTTGCAGCAAAGGAAGGCCAAACTAAGTACTACGCACACAAATGTATAAAAAGAGTTTAAATAACGATCACAATCTATCAAAGACCAAATCGTTCCCAAACTTATATTTCTTACTTTTAAAGTTTTACCTTAATGATTTTTAAAGAATTAAATATATATATATATATATATATATATATATATGTGTGTGTATATATATATATATATATATATATATATATATATATATATATATATATATATATATATATATATATATATATATATATATATATATATATATATATATATATATATATATAGGTGTGTGTGTATGATGGTAGGACACACTAAACCTGTCAAAAGTAATATTTTAAAAAACCCAAAATGAATCAAGAATTGTTCAGTTATTTACAAGGATGTATCGAAGGTATGACTGTCCACTTCATTCAGCTTAACAGAAATAAGAATTTATGTTGCATTTTAAATTCAAATGAATTACTATAAAATTTATACAATTATAAAAAACTATGTTTTAGGATGTACACTAATGAAGTACTTAATATGAGAACTTTTTAAATGTTTGATCATCAACTTTTTTTTCATTCTGTCCGTTTTTCAATTTTATATCTTTGGAAAAATACGAAAATGCTTCAGTAGATTATTTAACAACGGATCTTTCCCATATTCAGCTCCAACCCTATTAAAGTTTCTCAACTATTTATATAATAGCTCTCTCCAAACTTTCATTTGTGTGTGTTTTTTGTTTTTGTTTTGTTTTTTTGTCGATTCCCAGCACACTCACCAATATGCATTAGCTTAACTAACCATCAATCATCCATCATTTCCATATTATTGAATCATCTTAATAAACTGTCATTTATATTTTCATTTACGTCTTTCTTCACACCACGCTATTCAATAAGAGTGTGCAAAATCCTGTGGTATGTCGATATACTTAAAAGTATTTATCTTAGTAAAGCACCTGTGCATTCGTTCTTTCATATTGCATTGCACTCTTTCAACTATAGCAGCTTTATTTACAAAAGAATGTTATAATAACCTATATCTTTATATTCATTAAATTTTTCTTGGTAGACATTGTAACACCACACTATTTTAACAGGTTTTTGTTCTAAAACCTCAACCTCTTTTAAAATATTTAACAGCAAATAGGTTTACCCACAACCTTTAGGACCTGTTACAAGGCATGTAGCTGGACTATGGAACATAAATTTACGCAAATCCATATTCATCAAATGTTTGAACATTAATATATTTTATTTACAATATATATATATATATATATATATATATATATTTAGTACATATATTATATTATTACATATTATTATTATTATTATATATTATTATTATTTTTATATTACATATTATATTATTATTAATATTATTATCTATATATTATATATATTATTATTATTATATTATATTATTATTAAGTTATATATATATATATTATTATTATTATTATTATTATATATATATATATTATTATATATATTATTATTATTATATATCTTATATTTATATTATTACATATATATTATTATATATATATATATATATATTATATATATATATTATTATTATATATTATATATACATATTATATTACATATCTATATATCTATATAATATATATATATATATTATATTATATATTATTATTATTATTATTATTATATATATATATATTATTATATATAAATATATATATATTATTATATATATTATTATTATTATTATTATTATATATATATATATATATATATTATTACATATATTATTATTATTATTATATATATTATTATTATATATATATATCACTCACTTAGCATCGTCACCACCCTATGAAGATTGTCTTTAAAACATAATACACATTACGAAGCTGAAATATCATGGATTTTGTACATCTGCCTCTTATCAAATGTTTTTTCGCCATCCCAATTCCTGGATTGGCTGTAATGCACCAATCAGCTCTTCGTAACGACACCAATCATTATATTATGACGAATAGGGTGGGAAAGAGATCAGTTGTGATATAACCTTTGGTGAGTGAACAGTTATAAAATATAGTGCGAAATTGGAATGTCTCCTTCGGCCATGTATAATTTACATGTAATGATCACTTTGAATATTCTAATGTTCAATAAACAATAAAGTTATTTTTACAAAGTGTGAGTTCAAATAGAACTTAAAGGAGTAAAGAAATAGCGCATGGCATGCCGGCAGACGGGTGGATATGGGGAATTTGCGCTACTGCTTTATTGACTTACTGCCTTGGGGTTAATAAAGAACATGTTGTTAATAAAAAATATAAAACTTTTTCCAATAATTAAAAAACAATGAAGTTATTTTCATAAAATGTAGGTTCAAATATGACTTAAAACAGTAAAGCAATAGCTCATGGCCTGCAGGGAAGGGGCTGATGTGGGGCGTTTGAGCTACCGCCTTATTGACTTAGTGCCTTAAGGTTAATAAACAACATCCTTTCAATAAAAAAAATTAAGTTTTTTAAGTAAAAACAAAATGTTTAAAAAATCTTTTGATAATGAAACAGATTTTTTATAAATAAATTCAGGTATTTCAGTTTAACCCTGCTCAGGTACCCGAGGGTCAGAATTACCAACGCCTAGAGCAATTTTTTTTCCTTCTAAAATCATTACGTCATGAGATATGGGGGTGAAATTGGAGAATTGGGGGAGTTAATGGGTAATAGATATTGCTGTCACATAAAATCCACCTTAGCTGCACTGTGGGCTCCGTGGTGGGAAGTTTATGGTAGAATTTACCAACGTGTTCCGTTTATGTTTTTATATGTGGTATATATGACCAACGTGTACCGGTTATGCCTTTTCTTTGTGGTATACATTACCGACGGATACCCTTTATGTCTGTTTAGTATAGTGCAGTTTATAGTGTTGGCCGACGCACCGGGTGCGGTGCGGTGCGTGGTGAGCTTAATTGATGACGTACGGTGCGGTACGGTACGGTTCGGTGCGGTGCGGTACATAAGTGCTATGACCCAGTGAGGTGCGCATCGAAACATAAAGCGGTAGTAGTGGGTGACAAAATAATTTTTGAGGTGCGTTGCGTGGTGAGTGGTGCGGCGTGACAAAAAAAAATATTTTTGAGGTAAGGTTCGTGGTGAGCTTACTCTAGTGTGGTGCGATGCGTGGTGAGCATACTCTAATGCGGTGCGGTGCCCAAAATTCCGGTGCTCAGCCAACTATACATATGTGGTAGCAGAAAGAGTATATATATATATATATATATATATATATATATATATATATATATATATATATATATATATATATATATATATATATATATATATATATAAAATTGCTACTTGAAGAAGTATATCTTTTTGAATCCTCAGACAGTGAAAGTGAGGATAACGTGGAATATGACTCTGTAGGTGATGGACGATTCCATTATTTGTTAGTAAAATAGCGGAATGTTTTGGAAATATGAATATGATCAAAAGGAAAAGAAAGTTAGTTCTACTCCAAGAATAATTAGAAATATGGTTGAAATTGATGACGATGAGTTGTACAAGTACCTCGTCACTTCATAGGTTGTTTGATCTCGCAACCCTTCAAATAAAATGTGTCCGACTGCCTATCAGAAACACCTAAATCTGAAAATCTGAAAACTAATCCATATATATGAACACCAGTACATACAAAAAACGAAATGCACAACCTTGTGCTCTCTTTACCCCTTCAAGCCTATCTACTTCATCAACACTAAAGTGTTCTACCTCTACAAGTGCACATATACTCACCATTCCATCATCACCATAAAGCCCCCCTGACATCACATGTGTATTCACTGAGGAAATTTTGAGTAGTGATATTAGCACTATTTCAGGGCTGAAATGGGAGAGAGATGTTTCAATTTTTGCTTAGAAATCTCCGTGTCCTCGTAGATAAATTCTTTCCAGTCAGATCTCTTTGAGAAAACTTTATAACCAACTGCACCTCACGCTAATCTATACACCTGATGAAAAACATAACCATAGATGAAATATCTTTAGCCTCAGGGGAAGGTGTCTCTTTAGGATGTACATTGCCAATTAGCCTGCGAAATATGGCATAAAGCTGATAATGGTATGTGACTTCCAATCTTCTTATATGTTGAATGCAATGTGCCTTATTTAGGCAAGCACACAAAACCACCAAGTGGGTTTTCTTTACGAGTTTGAACTGAAGAACTTATTTATACACCAATTCAGTAAGAAATGTGACAGGTGATAATTGGTTCACCTCAGATTCATGACAGGTAAGAGAAGATCATTATATATATATATATATATATATATATATATATATATATATATATATATATATATATATATATATATATATATATATATATATATATATATATATATATATATATATATATATATATATATATATATATATATATATATATATATATATATATATATATATATATATACCTCAAATGTACATATTTTGCGTATGTAGATAGAAATATTTCATTTTTATAAAAAAATTAGTGCTCACTTTCGTTTCATTTCTTGCAGGCAATAGAGTCTTAAATGGCGATGGGGATGAAAATATCGATGATTCTCCACATTTTTTTTTTTTGCATAAAATTTTAATTAAAATAGAGTTTATGTTTTTTTGATGATATATTAAAAAAATATGGTGTTTTTTTCGGAGTTTCTTTAAA
>JABUQX010027974.1:82500-90000 GCA_015478945.1 Trachelipus rathkii
ACAATACTTGAAAGGTTACATAATGAAGAAGTTTAATAATAATAATAAAAATAATAATAATAAATAATAATAATAATAATAATAATAATAATAATAATAATAATAATAATAATAATAATAATAATAATAATAATAATAATAATAATAATAATAATAATAATAATAAAAAAAAATAATAATAATAATAATAACGATAATGGATATTACTATCAAAATAATAAATATAATAATAAAAAATAAACATATATAAAAATACATAATAATAATAATAATAATATTAATAATAATAATATAATAATAATAAATAATAATAATAAATAATAATAATAAAATAATAATAATAAAATAATAATAATAATAATAATAATAATAATAATAATAATAATAATGATTTTTGCAAAATTTTTCCAAACTCTTAAAAACCTTCCTAACATTTTGGTTAACTTTCTTCAGGATTATTCTTTAATAAAACAAAATTATATCCTTCTGAAATGATCCGAGCCTTCGTCCACTCACGTTGGACATTTTTCTTGAGAAGAAAGAAAGGATAAAAGGTACCATCTTAATTATAAACTTCCCATTTCTTTTCCGTATATTTTAAATTATAATTTTAATCTTGCTTATTATATTTGTAATTTATTGTATATTTAATTTTGACTTCTTTGTTAAAATAAAGTCATATCATTTGAAAAGTCCAACGTGAGTGGACGAAAGCTTGTATCGTTTCAGAAGGTAATAATTTTGTTATATTCAAGAATTTTCCTGAAGAATGTTAACGAAAATGTTGGGAAGGTTTTTATTCGTTTGGAAAAATCTTGCACAAATTGTATTAAAGACAAATGCTGATTTATTGTTTCTAATAATAATAATAATAAAATAATAATAATAATAATAATAATAATAATAATAATAATAATAATAATAATAATAATAATAATAATAATAATAATAATAATAATAATAATAATAATAATAAATAAATAAATAAATAAATAAATAAATAAATTTAGTAAATGAAAGATCCCCTTCTTCTTTTCCTGCCTCATGCCATTTTGATCCCAAAAGTCGAAAACGTTTGAATTTGTTCGATTTCATTCTTCCGTCGTTGGAAATCTTGTAACGGAAAAAGGAGTTGGTGACTCACAACAAGGAAATGGCAAGTGGAAGTAATAAAATTCCTCGCAGTACTTAGAAGCAAATTCTAAACTCTCTCTCTCTCTCTCTCTCTCTCTCTCTCTCTCTCTCTCTCTCTCTCTCTCTCTCTCTCTCTCTCTCTCTCTCTCTCTCTCTCTCTCTCTCTCTCTCTCTCTCTCTCTCTCTCTCTCTCTCTCTCTCTCTCTTATAAACACATATACTCATGTTCTCTTTTTTTCCTCTCTTTTTACGTTTTTATCTTTCAGAACTGTTTTTAGAAAGACACTGGAAAAATTTTCAAATTTCTCTTTGCACTGAAGAAGCGTATATGAAATGTCGGCCAACAAGGCAATTTAGGCTGTAGATAGAATAAGCATAAGCTTGTATATATATATTATATATAATACTATATATATATTATATATATATATATATATATATATATATATATATATATATATATATATATTTACGATATTTATTTTCATGTATATCTCTAATATATATATATATTATATATATATATATATAGTTATATATATATATATAATATATATATATATATATATATATATATATATATATTATATATATATATATATAAAATATATACAAACTATATATATTAATAGATATATATATATAATATATTATATATAATATAGAAATAATATATATATATATAATATATATAGAGATATATAAGATATATATATAATATATAGAGATAAATAGACCTAGGAAATAGATAGAGAATATATAATAGAATGAAGAACTGGATATATATGAAGTAGGAGTAAATAGAATATATATATATAGTATAGGTATTATATATAATATATATATATAGTATATATATATATATAATAGAATATATATATATATATATATGTATATTTAGATATATATATATATAGAGTATAAGAATATAATAGGTATTTTAGAAATTCAAGTAAATATATACATATATATATAGAATTAATATAGTATAAAATATTATATAATGAATATATATACTACTATATAAGTATTACTAAATAGTAAAGATATATAAATTATATATAGTATATAATATATATAGTATATATACTGATATAATAAATAAAGTAGTATAATAGTATAATCATAATGATAATATGAGTAATTAGTAATGAATATACGGAAGTATGAGAGAGGAAATATATAATAGTTATAAAGTATTAGAATGACTTCGTAGCTTCAGAGCAGAGTAGCAAGCGAATGGACCAAGGTTTCTAGATATAGGTCAGAAGAGGCAGAATGTGTGAAAAATTTCGTGAATTTTTCGCAGCCGCCAAAGAGTTACTAATCTCTACGTAAGACGTAAATGAAGTGCCATTAATGCGTAGTGCTTTTGTTAGTAATAGCAAAGCAAAAATACCCAGAAAGACAATCAGAAGGGATAGGTATCAGATAAGACAAGCTACCGGTATCTGCAACATAAGCCCGGAGGAGACGGTAGAATCCTTGGATTTTATTTAGAAGAGTTCCACTGACAGGGATGTTAAGTGCTAACCTTGTACGATATAGTACTAATTGTAAGCCCTACCTCGGGGAAGATAGTATATAGAATAGTCATATATATATAGAAGATATAGCTAGTAAGATAGAGATTAGTATTAATAATTAGTATTATAGATAGAAGTATATATATATATATATATAGTAATATATTAATAGTAGTATATATATGATATAGTATATATATGACTATAGTGAGTATATATATATAGATATATATATATATAATATATATATAGGTATATATATATAATATATATTATATATATATGATATAGATATTATAATAAGAGTAGAGAAGAATATGAGATATAGATAGAGATTATATATAGATAAGGATATAGTAGAGGAGAGAATATTAGATAGAAGGTAATAGTAGGTGAACAATAGAACAGTAAGACCAGATTTATTGAATAGTATAGTGAGTGAAAAGGTAGGATATAGGTATTAGATATATATATAAGGGTTTTGTTATGTTCTGCACCTTCATGTTGTATCCACCAGGAGCGTCAGCCAACTCAAATAGAAAGACAGGTTAGCGCGGCTACCTGAATTGCAACAAAGATGCAAAAGCATCCACGAGGCAGTGTCGAATGGTTCTGAAATAAGTTAAAATGAATATATATATATATATATATATATATATGATATATAGTATATATATATTTATAATATAATATTGTGATATATATATAGATATATATATATAATATTATATATAAGTAATATATATATATACATATATATATAATGATATATATATATATATATATATATTATATATATATATATAAATATATATAATTATATATAATATAATATATAATATAGTATATATATATAGTATATATAAATATATATATTATATATATATTATTATATATAGAGTATATATATATATATATATATTATATATATATATAGTATATATATATATATATATATATATATATAATAATATATATATATATATATATATATATATATAAATATGAATTGTTTCATCGACTAATAGAAACGTGTAGAATCTATGTGAGAAGAAAACCTCGAAATAAAAGCAAGAATGAACAAGATGTCATAATCATTAAGAGAGGACGTGTTTCAAAGTCAAGTTCAGCTCAATTTCGCACGAGTAAAGCGCCAAGGAAAGTGCTTTATTTTTAGACTGATTTTCATATACCGTTTCAAACATAAATAAGCACAGGGAAAATGTCTTCGCGTAATCATAAATATTCAATGTCCTGAAGTAATGCATTTGAGTTTGAAAGCATTTACTCATTGTATGTATATATATATATATATATATATATATATATACTATATATAGTATATATGGTAGTATAATATATATATATATAATATAATTATATAATAATGAGTATATATATTATAATATATATATATACATATATACTAATATAGGTATATATATATATATATATATAAATATATATATATTATATAGGGATATATAAATATTATAATATTTATTATTTTAATATATATATATATAATATATAGTATATATATATATATATATATTAATTATATATTATATATATATATATAGACAGCTGCTCAGCATATACAGGTTGTAAATATAGTTATCAAGCAAATATTTTTTTTTTACAAAATATATAATTTATTATATATATATTATATATATAAACAAACAAAAGAAACATATAATGGTGAAGGTAAAAAACACTGCCTTCTCTGGATTTCGAACCACTGCATGTTTGGAATGAGAATGATATAACGATGCTTTACCACTGAGCCATCCTCCAACCCAAAAAAGTTGGATTCAAGAATAGTTTTAAAGCAACAAACTAATTAATTGCGATTATGCAATTTTAACATCTAAAATACAAGGAATCGAGGGAAAGGACAGCTGGACACCTTTGTGTTGTCGCCTTGAACGGTGAGCTCGGTTTGCTTTAAACTGTTTCCTGAATCCAATTTTTTTGGGTTGGAGGGATGGCTCAGTGGTAAAGCATCGAGTATATCGTTCTCATTCGAAACATGCGGTGGTTCGATCCCAAAGAAGGCAGTATTTCTTTACCTTCCCATTATATGTTCTTTGTTTGTTTACAAACATATTAATTGCGATTATGCATATATATATATAGAGTATATTATTATAGATAGTATATATATATTATGATAATATATTATATATATAATATATATAATATATATATATAGTATATTATATATATATATAAAGCACCAGAGCTTTAAATATTTTCGACGTTTCGGGAATTACATATTCCAAGTTCAAGGCTACAAAAAATTAACAAAAATAAAAATAATTATAATTTACATAGAAGTTGTTTATATATATGTAGAGCCATCAAAGGAAACTAGATTTACCCGATTTGTCAGTCCGTATATTCGATTCATTTTTGCCAATGAAACTTTTTGCGGTTTTCGTTCTCTTCAAATATAAATTGAGAGAGAGAGAGAGAGAGAGAGAGAGAGAGAGAGAGAGAGAGAGAGAGAGAGAGAGAGAGAGAGAGAGAGAGAGAGAGAGAGAGAGAGAGAGAGAGAGAGGTTTCATTTTTAGAAACAAATTTTACTGACTGAATTTTCACACCAACGATTATGTTGACTGGCAACTTTTGTAACAGAATGTTCTTTGACCACTGTGCAAATATATGACACTTAATAATTTCATTTAAAAATACGAAAAACCAACTAATAGGAAAGGTCATATACTAGTTGTTTTTTAGCGTTATTAAAAGTAAATACTAACTTCTATATATGTGCATTATACAACTTTTGTGTAATTATAATTATTCTTATTCATTTTAATTTTTTGTAGCCTTGAGGATGGGATATATGATTCCTGAAACGTTGCAAGAATAAAGCTGTTTAAAGCTCTGTCGATTTTATAATCAATTAGTTTTATTTATCGTGACAGCCTCAGTCCTAGTTTAAAAAGGCTCTGAAAATTATTTTCCCCTTCAAGCAGGAGGGACTGTATATATATATATATATATATATATATATAATATATATATATATATTATATATATATATTATAGTATATATATAGTATATAAATATATATATAGTATATATATAATATATATATATATAGAGATATATATATATAAAATAATAATATATATATATATATTGGTATATGTAGTATATAGATATAAAGTAGAAGATATATATATATATAAGTAATATATAGAATAGTATATATATATTACTATATATATAATATATATATATATATATATATATATATATATCATATAAATATTATAATATAGATATAATATAATATATAATATATATAATATATATATATTATATATATACTATATATATATATAAGGATATATATATTATATGTATAATGATATAAAATATTAATTATATATATATATAATATACAATAATTCTAATGCATAAACCCGCACAATAATAATTTCGCGGGTCCTGGGGAGGAAGGTCCATTGATGTTATTGTCATGTCCAAATAAAGTGTCTTCGCGTTCTTCAACCTTTTTGCCCTTCCTTCCAGGGACGTGCCTAGGCAGCGCATTGCCCTACAAAAGAAAAGTGAATTATTTTTTTTTTTTTTGAAATATATAAAACAAATTTAAATTTTGAATAACTTTTTACACAGCTGTTATCGAATTTAAGAACAAATTTCATTTCCCTTGGTAAAAGGCAAAAATTTTTGGGCTCTCCGCCGCTTATGGCCTCCTGTATTGGAACTTGGTTAAATGACGTTCCGTGCTTTTATTTAAATGTTATAAAAGTATGGTGAATAAAGGCATTCTAAATGGGTCTTGCGTTTTCACTCGCTCATATCAGTGTTTGGAATGATGTCGTCGAGGAGGGTCTCTCTCTCTCTCTCTCTCTCCTCTTATATTATATGTATAATATATATAGTATATATAATATTATATATTGATATAGTAATATATTATATATATATATATATTATAGATATATTAAAATTTATGCCTACCTACCCTGAGAGACAAGTCACGGCACGTACCTGCTATCGTTCGCCACGTACCCTTGTGGTGAATTAATTTTGACGAGTAGTATATATAATATATATAATATATTTATATATATATATATTATTATATGATATAATATATATATATATTAATATAGACTATATAGATATAGTTATATATTGTGTTAAAATATATATATTATATATATATATATAGTATATATATATAGATATATATATATATATATATAAATATATATTATTTATATATTATATATATAATATTATATATATATATATATATATATATAGTAATATATATATATATATAATATTATATTAGTTATATATTATATATATACAGTATAGTATATATATAATACTATGAGTTTGTGTGTATACTGGATGCGTATATGGACAAAATAATTCATAAAAGATCAATAACGATGAACTGTTTTCCATTTTCCACAATCCCTCTTATTGATAAACTTAATAATAATAAATATGCAAACAGTTTAATATTAAAAGTTGAAAATGATATTGAACAACCCTATAACTATATAAATAATCAGTGATTAATGTCAATTATATAAATATATATTATATAATATATAATATATAATATATATATATATATATAATAATTATAGTATATATATATATATACTATTAGTAATATAGTATATATAATAGTTATATTTATATATATAAATAATATACATATATATAATTTATTATAATATATATATATTATATATATATAGATAGGGTATATATAATATATATAGTATATATATAGTATAGTAGTAATATATATATATATATATATATATATATATT
>JABUQX010027974.1:95000-97500 GCA_015478945.1 Trachelipus rathkii
ATAATATATTAGTATATAAAGGTATTATTAATAGAAAATATAATTAGTGTATATATATATATAGTCAGAGGGGGTAAAAAAAGTTTGAGGTGGGACTATAGTGATTAAGGATGTTAGTTAAGCAATAAATAATTATAGTATATATATAGTGTAGTATATATACATATTTAGTAGTGAGAGGGATTAAGGAATATAAAAAATAAATTATAGAAATTATAATATATATATATATATATAAATCGTATATATTAGCTAGTGTAATGGGGATTGTATCTCAACATTATCCTAGGCCTTTTATAATACTATATATATATATATAATATATTATTATTATGTAATAGTTGTTTCATATCATATATATATATAGGTAATTATATATTACTGATATGATAAAATTTAGATATATATAACTTAGATAGTCAGATATGAATATATTATATAATATATATATATAATATAGAATTATATATATATGTATATAAGTATAATTTATAACTTTTATATATATTAAGTATTTTATGTTTGTTTAATCTCATATAATATTGCTGGATAAGTATATTTTAGAAAAATATCTCACTAATATATATATAACTAATAATATATAGAAACGTTACTTTACCTACAATCACTATTTATTATATCTATAATAAATAATCATGTCCTCATACGTATACATAATCAACATTATTATTATATATTATATAATATATTACACTATACCCAACCTCGTAATACCCTTTATTTAGATTAGATATAATTTTAGGGTTATAATAATTTATTAATATTATTAAGAGAGTAGAGAGAGAGGGAGAGTTGAGAGAGAGAGAGAGAAGAGAGAATGAGGAGAGAGAGAGATGAGGAGAAAAGAAGTTTAAGAATGTCCAAGTATTAACGATTTGTATGTTAAGGAGGGAGTGTCAATAAGAGGAGATGAATGAGAAGAGAGAACGCCGAGACGAGAGACGAGAGATGACGGAAGCCGAGGAGAGAAGAGGAGAGAGAGAGAGAGAGAGGGAATAGAGGGAATTTCATTATCATATAGAGGGAAGTGAGCCGAGAGACGAGAGAGAGAGAGAGAGAGAGAGAGAGAGGATGAACGTTGGATGGTTCATACAGGAGGTCGAGACGACCAACATTTTCAAGTTGCAAAGGTTACCTAGGTCCATGGTTACCCCGGGAGGGGTCGCAGAAGATGTCATCCCTATGGGGGGAATTAAAAAGTAGGGTCCAATTTTTTGGCGCTAGGTTGCACTGATCATGCAGACGAAGTACATGATAACAGACACACCATTTCCCTGACGTACCTGTAGTTTGTGTTTGGAACGGTAGTATGGACGTGCGTCGGTGATGTGTGTGTGTTTCAATTTAAGAACAAACATAGCAGCTTAGAAGGTAACCTTAAAAATCGTTTTTTAGCGTGTTGTACCGTGCCATATTTGTTGTCGTCCGTGTGTTTGTGTGGTTTTATCGGCATGTTTTCCTCCTCAGATTGATTTACAATGGCTGACTGTATGTTCTTTGACATGATCGATACGCAGCTCATATATGGAGAGACAAGATACAAGAACAAGGCGTATGTATGCAGAACGATTTTCGCATAAGAGTTGCCGTTCCACGTGTATTTCTAATAACTGCATGGCTAAAACCGTGAGACGGCAACCACGAAAGCATGACTTCGGTACAGTTCGCGAAGGCTATACTAGACAGAATTCACTTGGATCTTAGTAACAGCACCCGTGGCCTTGCCAGACAACTCGGTACTCCTCATGCTAATATATGACGTGTACTACATGAAATAAATTCTCATGAAAATGTTGTCCACCAACATCATCAATGGATTTGCTATCAATGTCTGGGTTGACAATGTACATGACCACTTGGTGGGACCGTACCTATTACTGACCAGACTTCGGGGAGGTACTTATCTTGTATCATACCAACCATTCTGGAGAATTTTGCACAGCGTGAACGGAAGAAAATGTGGTTTCAACATGACGGGACCACTCCACATTTTGATAATGTCAAAATCTTTCTCTACCAGAACTATCCCAACCGTTCGATTACAAGGGGTATTCCTATACTGTGGACACCGCCATCACCCGATCTAACACCATTGTATTTCATTCAAGGGAGAGATGAAACGGCTAGCGTACGAAACTCCTTTCGAGATGGGAGAAGACATGGTTTCTGTAGATGCCATGTTCATATCCGGTATGCCTAGCATATTTCATAGTATTTCAGAGTATATTAGACCAGTGGTCTCCAAAGTGGGGTAAGCAAAGTGATACTTGGGGGTACTCCAAAGAAGTAGGCTCACGATCACTTGAGAGTGTTTGATCGTGTATCACGTGAGTGCAAGGTTATCTTATTGGTCGCTGCCTTATATATTATATTATATTATATTATATTATATTATATTATATTATATTATATTATATTATATTATATTATATTATATTATATTATATTATATATATTATATTATATTATATTATATTAT
>JABUQX010027975.1:0-2500 GCA_015478945.1 Trachelipus rathkii
CGAGTGCGCGTTCGGTTCAATTTGGGTGTTTAACCGTTTCGCACATATCATGAATTGCCTGCATTTCTTTGCTTGAATATATATATCAGCGATTGTAACATTCAAACATGCTTTTTCCTGTTTCATAATATATAATATATAACATATAATATTGCTATATAATTTATAATATAATATAATGCATAATACTTATTCCCTTCACTGCAGTTTTCATCCTGGGTATAGTTTTCACATTCAAAATATTAAATTTAGAGAATTTTCAGCAGTTTCATGGCTGTGGAATCGACAATAAGATAATTCGATTCCGGTTTAGTTCTGATTCCAAGTTGCTTCGATTTTCGATTCAAATTCCTGTTACGATTTCAAATTAGGGAAATTCAATTCTTATTCTCATTTCAATTCCATTTACTTAGGACTGTAAGACATTCATATCATGACTGATTCAGATACAATCCATCAAAATTTACAGACTGCTAGGCTCCGGCTTCCGGCTCCGGCTCCGGCTCCGGCTCCGGCTCCGGCTCCGGCAACGGCTACAGCTCCGGCTACAGCTCCGGTTCCGGTTTGGATCCCCATTCCATATCCTGTTCGGACCCTAATTCCATATCCCCGGTTTTAGTAAAACAATAACTTTTTACAAGAACAAATCTTATTTATATTTTATCATATTTAAAGTTCAAATCACCAAATTCTAATCTTAATTTTATTTAAAAAGATTTATCTTTAAAATGAATGAGATGTTTGGTGCGGTGCGGTGCAATGCTGGCGGCGCAGCGAGGCATGCAATTCTAGTGTCCAGGTGAGATGCGGAGCGTAGTGCTCATTAACATATAGTGGTGCGGTGCGGTGGGCTAACTCCGGTGTTTGGCCAACAATAATTGCAGTTATTAAAAATATCTAAAGAGATGTTATTTAGTCTAGCCGTACCATAGTGACTTTGGCGTATGAAGCTAGTCGAGTTTTAAATAATTATTTTTCTTATATATATATATATATATATATATATATATATATATATATATATATATATATATATATATATATATATATATATATATATATATATAAAAAACATATATATATATATATATATGTATATATATATATATAACTATCGATATTTTTATATATATATATATATATATATATATATGCTATATATATATTTTTAGTTAAATTTAAAAACGAACAAAAATTATGTTGCTCCTCAAATTTGAAAATATTTTTTTGAAAATTTCTGAAATTCGAGCTAAATTGGGCGGAGCTTCATTCAAAATATAATTGTAGCTAATGAATGGCAGGCCTCATAGTTTAATGAAATAATAGAAAAGATTAATAAATGTATTCACTTCAAAGTAGGTTTTCCTTTGATTTGTTGTTTTATTTTTTTTATTTTTTATTATTAAATGTATTCACTTCAAAGTGAGTTTTCTTCTGATTTTTTTGATTTTATTTATTATTTATTATTTTTTTTTTATTAAAAAATGTATTCACTTCAAAGTGAGTTTTCTTTTTATTTTTTTTATTTTATTTATTATTTATTATTATTATTATTTTTTATTAAAAGATATATTAACTTCAAAGCGAGTTTTCTTCTGATTTTTATTTTATTTATTATTCTTTTTTTTATTTTTTTATTTTTTGTACTTGTAAATCGTCCTTCCATAAAATTCCTGCGGCAAGTTTTGTTGCAAAACAATTTATTTTATCAAACCCTTCACTAAGACCGTGTCGGTTATATTTTTCCCCCTCCAATCGTTATTGAACGGTTAAAAAATATATATAAAGTTTTATAATCAATCAATAGAATCAATAAAGTCGAAATTTATATTTAAAAATACATATATAAGGTTGAAATGTACATTTTTTTAGCGTAAATATATCAATATTTATATTTGTACTTTATAAAACCTGATTTATTTTTTTTTATTTTTTACCTTCCAATGCATTCAAGTGTGTTGCAATATATGTTTATACAAATACAAGCAAAAAGAAAAAAAAAGGCCAAAGAAAATCAAGTTTTTGTTATGGATTTAAACATTATAAGAATTTATTGATAATCCACATTAATTATGTGATGCTGTGTCCTTTCAGCAATGTTCCTCACATATTAAGAAGGACTTTTCCTCCTTTGTTTGATGACCACCTTATTCCGTTAGTACGATAATTTTAAGAGTTCTGCGTGATATTCTAATCTCTCTCTCTCTCTCTCTCTCTCTCTCTCTCTCTCTCTCTCTCTCTCTCTCTCTCTCTCTCTCTCTCTCTCTCTCTCTCTCTCTCTCTCTCTCTCTCTCTCTCTCTCTCTCTCTCTCTCCTTATTCCGTTAATACGATTGAATTTTGTTCTGCATGATATTCATATACTCTCTCTCTCTCTCTCTCTCTCTCTCTCTCTCTCTCTCTCTCTCTCTCTCTCTCTCTCTCTCTCTCTCTCTCTCTCTCTCTCCTCTTTCTCTCTCTCTCTCTCTCTCTCTCTCTCTCTCTCTCTCTCTCTCTCTCTC
>JABUQX010027975.1:10000-51105 GCA_015478945.1 Trachelipus rathkii
GTGTGTGTATATGCGCGCGTATATATATATATATATATATATATATATATATATATATATATATATATATATATATATATATATATATATATATATATATATATATATATTAGAAACCGTGGCATAGTAGTATATATATATAAAAATGAAGATGTAATTACGCTTATGAATATTAATATATATATATATATATATATATATATATATCGGAAGTAAACACATATACATATACACCCATATATATATCTATATATATATATATATATATGCCCTTAAACCGTGGGATATGGGACTCTCTCCACCCTCGCTCTATCACTTTTATATATATATATATATATATATATATATATATAAAAAAATCTATATATAAAAATGAAGATAGTAATAGCTTATATATGTATATATATATATATATATATATATATATATAGTTGTGTGTGTGTATATGCGCGCGCGCGTGTATATGTTTATATGCGTGATTATATGTGTCGCCCTTGAAATGCTTAATTTTGCATAGTTATAAGGTTATTAACAGTAGTAACTTTATAATTACTTTTACAATAGATTTGTTTATTGGGCTGAAATATAAGGAGCATAAATTGATTAAGTACTGAGAAGTTTTTTTAAAATGGCTGTTACAAATTCAGCGAAAGAAAAGTGAGCACGCTATAGAAAAATTATCTCGTGCAACTTGTAAACATAAATTGAGTAAGATAATATTTTATTTCATAAGATAGTAAGTATTAGTTGTGACCAATCTCAATTAAAAGGAGTCAAAACAAATTAACTGTTGATTTCTTCTACCTTCTTTTTTGCGGTAAAGCGCTGATTGCTGAAGTTATGTGCGATTTCACATCCCTCTCGATACTTGTTTAGCTTTAAAAATACAAAATTAAAGATAGTTGAAATAACATCACTGTTATTCAATATCATATATATATATTATACTATATTTATTTATACCCTTCTACTGTCTTATATATATTATTATTATTATTTATATGTATATAATACGTGTTAATACAGCTACGCACCTAATCTATTAGTATATACGTATAGTAGTACGTATAATAACTGATTACACCTCTCAGTCTTACTCCTTCTATATGGACATATATCTTAGGTCTATGACACTATATACCTACGTGAGCTCATAACTAATAACTATAAATATAATATCTTGTATCGATATACTATTTAGTAAATATCATATAATTGGGTTATGAAAATGATATAAAGTGAGATGAGAGCTATCTATAATACGCAATACTAAGCTAATTATTACTAATAACAAGGTATATACTTGATACTTCTATAATATTACATCATACGTATACATTATGTTATATATGAAAGTTACTACTAAGTATATATAATTTTAATATATATATATTTATAATATATATTAAATAATATAGCTATGTGACTTAAGATGATTTTTCAGTGCTATATTATAATTATACGTATACTCTTCTCATCACAACACTAGTTTATCTCACAATAAGTGGATATATATAATATTATAGGCCAGCTAATCGTGCCGAACACAAAAAATGGCATTGTAACAAAAACAACAAGATAGATCAGCTACACGAAAATAAATTAATCAATTTTATTAATTCAAAAGAAAATTTTAACCATTGAAAAAAAAAAAAAATATAATACGCTTTGGGAATTTATAAATTGTTAAAGATGTTTGGTAAAATATATAGGTTTATTTGGAAAAATTACGGTTTTTTGAGCTCGAGACTCCGAGGGAGCGGTAAAATTGTAGTCACAAATGGTTAATTTTTTATTACTTAACTAATAGGAAAATAATCTCCAATGGGTAATAAACATTTTAAAACATAATGTGTGAACAGAGTCTTGGGAGTTTAACTCGTACATACGTTATGTCCCTATCCAGTGAGCTTTCGAACACCATCATAAAAGTATGAGAATGTGATAAATTAGAAAACATCCACGCCACAATCTATCTCAAACAAAGCGTAAAAATAAATTCAAATCTAATTTGGAAAGATCTGTTCTCATCGTGAACCGAATAGCGATGGAGATTGAAAATGTCATATCACATGCGAGTAGGCTGCCAGATCTTAAAGGATATATGAATAATATTTAAAGAGGTTAAACTTTAATAGAAGAATATATTAAGGAATAAAAATAATTTTTTTTTTTAATGTTTAATCGATTGAAAATAGTTGCGTTGTAGATAATAAAATAATTATGTATTTTTTATTTTACCTGTAGATGTTATAGTTTCTTAGTTACAGCTTAGCTCTTGCAGGGTTTGGCGGCGCATTAATATTATAAATAATATATAATATAATATATAGATTATATAGTACAGATAATTAGTATAAATAATTTTACAATATTTAGCTATGAGAAATATATAATATACAATATATATAGTATATGAAGTATACTGCATTTGTGCGTTTGGGGAAATTCTTTCGACTGACTATGTACAAAATATATATAATAACCGCTACTATATATATTATCATAACAATAAATACAAGAATATAGTTGAACGTATATATATAAAACTACTATGAGTTAACTCATATGTATATAATTAATAATATAAAGATCGCCAATCACTAGTATCAGCGATATACGGTGCTCATATCTGTTAGTATGGTATTAATTGATATAGATATTACTAAGCAATTAATAGTAATAGATTAACGTTACATATAATATATACAGCTAATTTACTAGGTATATATAAATAGTAATAAACACTATAGACATATATATATATTAATAGGGTACTCATAATGTAATATATTATCGTAATGGAATTTATATGACTCATATTCGCAGCAGAATGTTCACTGAATATTATGAGAGTAGTGTGTGAGGTGACACCGTGATACTGAAGTGTGAGGGAGACGGGAGGATGGAAGGAGCGGCACAGTGCGCGTACATGCATAATGTTATACGAGCTTAGTAGAGCTGTATATTGATATGATAGGATACTCATAGGTTATCCATCTACAAAGTAGTAATAACCTTTGATATACTATTATTCATCATTGACTATATTATATATATATAATATAGTATATTATATATGATATTATACATATATTATCAGTTAGTATATAGTATAATATATACTATATACTATATATATTATATATTATATTATATTTTATACAAAAATAGTGATTTACTAATATATATACTTATATATAGTTATATAGTGCTCATAATAATAAGATATACTATATATATATATGTGTGTGTGTGTGGTGTGTGTGTGTTGGTGTGGCCAAATTTGAGATTGTGACCAGTAAATAATTTTGCGAGTACGTTGCTCAAGACCGCGTGAGTCGCTTACGTTCTACTCGTTCCAGCTGTGAAAGTGAGTACGAATAGCGATGTGCATGAGTCACTATATTATCCAAGGGGTTGATTGAGTATATATATATATATATAGATATAGATATAAGTAGTATAGGGCCGTTCTATGTGCTGTAGTAAATAAATACAATACGATATTAATTATAAGTAATGAGTGAGTGAGTGTAGCCTGTATATCTCATCATGACTTGTGATATATGAGCATTAGATAATAGTAATGATACGGTGTCTACTGGCATATAATATACAACTGATTATTTATATACGTTTATAATCTATAATATATTCGGTAGTAGAATATAGTGGGGCGGTTGATGATGAGCAGGTATGACGTCGCGTGAAAGTGGTAGGTGAGGTAGTGGTGTGTATGGAGAGGGTGTGGAGGTAGTGAGTAGTGCGCGGTAGAAGTGAGTGATGAGGCTCAGGTCGATGAAAGCTAGGAGGAAGCGTAAGTACTATCCTAATATGCAGCCCACTGATCAGAGGTGAGGTAAGCACCATTACTTGTATATCAGTAGTATATTGTGAAGATCCCCTGGAGTACGTATAGAGGTATATATAGTCATTGTTCAGTAATATATCGCATATACCGCAGATATTCATAACTAATAATATATTTATTGAGTACTACTCAACATAAAGGTGAGTAAATTGGTTGATGTAATAGTATTACTATAGATAATCAGAGTTATTTAATTATTAATATAGTATATATAGTGACCTGTAATATCTGTTATACTTATAATGTATGCTATATACGTGATTACACTCTCTCACTAGTAATCGCATATATATATTATATTATATCTATAGTTTTTATTTAGATCATATGTGAGTATTATGATGATGGCTCTCGTGGAATCAATTATATTATTCATCGTTTTACTGTATATACGTATTAGTATATATTAGTAGGGTTATATATAGCTTTATTGACTATATGTATCAATCACTAATACCTATAGTGACGATTATAATTCATATAGTTATACATATATATTCCTCAGGATAATGTATGGACTATAATATATTATATATATATATATATTATCATATATTATATTTATATTAAATATCATATATATAGTATATAGTATATATATATTATTATATATATATGAGTAATATACTTATATTATATATAAGGACATACTATTGAATCTACTTATATAATAAACTAGGCTATATATATAGTAGGTGATTCCATATGACGATTAATATATAGTACTTATCTGTATAGTATTATAATACTATTATCATAATATATATAGTTACTATTATTAGTTATTGCGGATGAGGCAGATGTGACTTGCGAATTTCCCAAGGAAGAAGGATAAAAAGAAAAAGAAATATAAGTGACTAACTCATACAGGCGGTGGACCGATCACTAAGAATCGGAGAAATTGCACAAGACCATGTGGGGAATCGGAGACTTCACACAGCAATGACTCAATTTTATCGCTTTAGTTGCCACAAGAGCAACGTCACACCCGTGATCGCTCGAGGTATATGTGTTATTGACGGACTCTCATGTCCGTTTACAGCCGGTTGCTGCAATATTCTTGGCGCCCGTGTACGCACTGACGGATTCAAGTAGAAGCTGCAAGACGACGGAACGTCGGGCTTACCGTCTACTCCGCGGCGAGATACACGATCGTATAGAATTGAGACTTAGAACTATTGTATATAATATCTCATATGATCATATAATATAAATGAGTGTGTATTAAGTTGTATAAATATGATATATTAATAATGAATAATAATCATTTGATAGCACTAATTATATAGACTATAATATATACAATATCACAAACACAAAGATAGCAAATATACATAGCACACCAATGTTATCTAAGTTGTAGTTAGGTATATAGTATATATCATATTATAAATTCATGTGTATATAATTAAAGAGTTAATACGTGTAGACGAGATATAAGAGTATCTGATATAGCACTGTATAGAGACTATACATACATATAGACTAGTGTGTGAATAGGAGGGTGAATGTTGAACCTCTATTCGTCTTATTTAAAAAACATCTTTAGAAATAATCTTATCATATATATATATAGTATCATATCATGATTATATATATATACAGTATATACGTATATAGTCTTTATGCTTTTGCAGTGGCATGGCAGTTTTTATGCTGCTTAATTATACATGTAACGTGGTAGCTAACTTATGACTAAGCGAATATATCTACGATCTAGGTATATATGATATATATTACTTATAAATAATGTTTAGGTACTTAGTTAGTATACTAACCTAGTATGAGTCTAAAATGTTACTATATATAGGAGTTCTGATCGCCCGTATATCAATAGTACGTAAATTCGATATCATCATAATAACTATGATTATAGTGAGTAAGATAGATACTTACTATGTTACTAGTGATTATATATATGAGTATATATATGCCATATATGAGCTCTATATACTACTAGGTTATATGATGTTCAGGGCGAAGCGATTGCCGACTTGCAGACTTTCCAAGAACTACAGATGAAAAATGTGCGAAATGTATGATATGAAATTGACTCACATTCAACAGCTCAGTAAGGGACCTAAATGCCTGAATTGGGTATTCGGGACACCTCAACGCTGATTCTCCAGCTCTAAAAGTTAGCAATGTTCAACGTAACCCGCTTTCAGATTTGTGTAACAAAGTGGAGGATCTTCTCTCGTCCCCGCCACCTGACTGCATGCGTCATACCTTGAGCCGGCTGTTCTTTCACTCGACGTGATTGTAAAAATTAGGACTCGACAAACAGCCCGGAATGATGTCTCATCAAGAGCAGGTTTAGAATGAGGAATAGAGAAAAGGAACAGCAGCGGCGGAAAGAACAGATGATTCAATAAGCCCATCAGAGTAATAACGGCATAAGAAATAAAACATCAATAATTTACCGCAAACCTCTCTCAAACTAAACGTAGACAGACAGCTACAGAAAAAACAAGCTATCCAAAGGGAAACTCTAGCCGAATGGCGTTAAAGCACTGTATAGGCACAATAAACTATTCTAAAAACTTCTCCTTTGTAATGAAATGTGCAGCTGACGATATCGCGGTATGCTCTACCAGATATCTGTTTATCTCGTCTGAGAACATTGCAGTCTCAAACACTAGGGCCCCGGGAAAGATCGAGACGCTCGGGGTCTGTTCGAAAAGTGAAGGAATATTGCAAATATTTAAATAATAATTGACCCAGGGGGAAAAAAAAATACTAGGTCTATTATAATTAATGATGCTGAATCTATCAAATCATACCATGCAGCCGCGGTGTGAGTGATTCATGCACCTCCAAACATTCATTAATAACCGTACGTTCTCTCGAGAACCGGATACTCAACTAGTACTCATCGAATACTATTCCTTACTATATCAGTCTATATATACGATATATAGCAGTATATATCGATATATATATATTAACATTTATCTTTTTATACTTACGGGTATCATATTTTGTTTAATGCATATAATTATAGTATACTATATATATATATAAGACCGACGAGTAGTATCTATATATCGTGATAATCCTTACTACCAGTTAAGGTATAAGGTACATATATAATCGTCGCACATAATTCTAGGTAAATATATCTATATAATTTATGATTTTGATTCATCAATATTTGAGAAAATCATTAAAATACGACTTTTTAGTTACATAGAACACATCAATCCCATATAAGCTAGGTATCCAATTCTAACACTCCATAATTATCTGGTCTTAAAGTATGGAGTGGTTACACCTGTTTATATAAGCTACTTTACACTAGTGAATAATGTATCGACATAGTCCTGCATACTAAGCGAGTTTGTTAGTTCTTGGTGGTTGTTGACTTCGATGACTACTCCTCAAGAATGACACACAGAGCCGGCCTCGCGCCTCAACACCAACAGGATATCATTGAATGGTGGTGAATACGCAAATTAGGCATTAATTGTAATTCACTTCCAGAACTATATAAACATACGATTGATTTTTGGGCTCATGTCATAACGTTGACCAGAACTCGATTGTGCTCCTAAACTTTATGGGTTCATTGGCTTCCATTAATTAATCAGAGCTGTCTAAATTAAAAGTTACACAGCGTTGATCACGTCGTATGAAGGTGCCTTTATCTATCGAAAATAGGCTCCCAAACACTTGATCCCCTGAGAAAAAATTTGTCTCAAGTGTAAGTTATTTTATTTAATATTTGATCCATTTAAAAAAAAATATAACCTTATGGTTTATTTGTTCGATGAAATCGTTAATGATTGTAAACTCTCACATTATCAAGAAATATACTGGTTCAATTGATTATTGTAAATGAATGCCACGCTTACCTCTTATTAGTAGTGAAGCGGGGAACTCGTTGCAGCCTGTATGAGCCTTGGGTGAATTACTGTCTGACATATTTCAACCACAGAATGTCGATTATTTTTGGGAAATTAGGTATCAGTCAGAAAAACAGAAAAAAATAAATACCAATATATTAAAACTTGTTCACCCATAGAACATAATAGTAATATGTTAATCTAATAATACCTAAAATCATGATGAGTATTGTAGAGATATATATAATAGTAAGTTAAATTTCTAACAAAATTCCCATATAGTAAATATTAATTTACAGTGTGATAATTAAATAAATTAATAATAAACAGTAAAATGAAAATTTAATTACTTCATTCGTATATATCACTATATGGACTATTTTCTTTATATTTAATTATGATAAAAACATAAAATTTCTCATATATTCATCATCATTTACTACCAAGAAAATGTTAATTTTTTTTTCAAAAACAGTCCACAAACCCACTACGTACTTACAGTGGAACGAGACCAATTTTCATCACGATTAATCAAAGCTAAGTTATTGTAAGCAAGAAAGCTATATATATCATTAATATACAGAAAAAGTCTTGCTGTATTCCTCACTAGAGAACCTATTAATGTACAAATCTTAATATAACATTTAAATTCGTATCCCCAGTTCAGATTTATTGTTGACATATCTCATTGACAAAAAAATTCTTAAATTAAGAATTTATGTAATTGCTAATGAATGAGCAAAAAGAATTCACTTGTCCGGCAATTACACTATGCACCAGGAGGAACGAAAAACTAAAAGTTGAATATTTAGACTTAACAGAGGACGTGGTTTACTATATATTTTTACGAAAAATTGTATTCATGATAGGGGATTACATAAGAAGTGATGAATATTTTTAATCGTAAAGTTCGACCAACCTGATCTATCTGAAATACTTTAAGTAAGTTATGTAGTATTTCTTAAAATTATTATCAGTATAATATACACATTGACTCGAACGCCTTATCATGCAGGGTATCCCTATTGAAACCCTACTAACCCCGCTATCACGGAATCTGTTCTTTTGACATCCACTAATTATTCATCTACAGAAGTCACAGGAAGAACCGATAGATCTCTTACTCAGTGTCTCCTTAACAAAGGTTCCATGTGATTGCTGATATCCCTCCGAATGGTAACGGCTTCACCGCACTACTAGGATCCCCGAATGCAAGCCACAACCTCGATAAAAAATACGAAATAATTTAATACATTTGTAATAATATGTTCAAATGGACAGAACCTGATCTTTACATATAAAACAAAGTATAATCACAAATAATAATATTTGTTATAGGATCTCAGGAAACTGCATGGAAACTTAAATAGAATGATTTCCATGAATTTTACAGAACATAAATTAAAAGAAAATAATAACCTACTTACACTTCCTCTATGTGATAATGACGATTTATAATTATGGAGGAGAGTAACTTCTGGAAATATTTTTACCCATTCTACATACCTAATAACATAGATTAAATATTCACTAAATAAACAATTCCATGTAAATATAATATACATAACAGAGGATTAAACCATTAAATTATTCGAAGTTCAATATAAGTCAAACTCACCCCCTCCCCCCCCCCCCCCCCACTCTTTATTGAATTTAATTAACAGAAGTAATATATAGAATGAATTCCTTCACTGTTGGGACTGAACAATGATAAAAATAATATTTATAAACAGTTCACGGAAATTAAATTTTCTCCTTAAGAGATGATATTCTATTAATCACCTTTCATTGAAGTATAGTTCAAAGCTATCAGGCACAGGCGTCATTTGGCCGCTAGTCATTAGGCCCTAGTTGAAATGGTTAAACGAATTAAAGTTATGTCACCGACCAGTGGTATCTTCACACCTTGGTTAGCACTGAATGAATGACAATAGGGGGATATGAATATGAAGAATCTACAAATGTAATAGTATATCAAGTAGGGCGTTCAGTCCGATAGCCACATATGGTTGCACTTTGCAATACGTCGGCATGCAGCTGACAACCCTTACAGAGCATGTGCGTAAAACAATAGTTCATAACGGAATTGAACCTCACTTGATGTTGCAGAAAATATGTTGTTACTTATCTAGTCTGGAAAAACCCTAAAGAGACTACCCAGATGTTTGAATCTACAGGTTCGATTCCTTCAACCTGATTATTTTTAGATCATGAAGAAAATCTCACTAGAGTTTTTCTGCCTTACTCTCAGTTCGACAAAGGGAACATTAAGAAGGGCATGAGTTTCAGAGAAAGAACTACGACGATTTGGGAATAGGATTGAGAAAGAAATATATCTTTCGACATTAGACCCTGGACAACACCACGATTTGGCGCTTTACGGAAAACTTACAACTTGCGAGTTATTTTAATCCATCTACCAGAGATTGCCTATGACACTACATTGTATACCTCATTGTAAAAGACATTTAATTAAATTAGAGAGGAAGATGTATCTACAAGTGAAGTTGGGGAAGAATATGATGTGTTCTATGTAAAAACCATCAGAACCATTTTATGAAGAGAATCTGGGACCCATGTGGAGATACTTAGATGGTCAATATTATTACTATTCAATAAAGGTAAATTAATTTCAAAACCAAGAATATTATTTTACATCATCATCATCATCATTGCATCAGTAATCCCGACGACATAAAATAGAAGGTCATCCTACCATACTCATCTAGGTATAGTTATCCGTTAGACTATAATATCTCAGTCAACCCAGAGTAACTCATAGCGACAATTTTCTATATCTATCTTCACAGGGGAAAATCCCAGTAATAATTCCTTATAAATTATGGGATTAATTTCTTTAAAATTAATATTAGGGAAACACTCTATAATCCCATAGATCACGGAAGCATGAGAACAGTTAGCTGAGCTATGAGCTTAGTTATTTATAATGATTGATTATTGATCAGATTTACCTTTTAAATCGGTCTAAGATATTATTGTCAAGTACAAGATCTTAAATCGTGAACGCCTCCAATATTTCTCCATTAGAGACCTGCAAAACAATATCATCCTCTTCAAATATTAATTCTATTAACCACAGCTCACCTACTTATCGATCGTGTATATAGTAGCCCGCTTATTCTGAATTTTGAGGGAGACAATCGACTCGCGCATGTGGCACTGCAACTCCACCAACAGCAGCACCTCTGCTGTATTACTCGACAGAAGCCCATCGGTTACTGTGAGTTATGAGACGTGGTAGCCGGAGCGAGCCAGTGATGGGCTCTCGTATAAAATACTAGCGGCGACGTTGGAGAGTCACACGGGAATCATCCCATTGAGATGGTCTATCTTGGGCAAGAGAAGCGTATATGACTCTGTAATGAGGGTGGGCGTTCCTATGACGCGTTCTGAACCGTGGAAATTTCCAACCCTCTGTGGGTTAAGCAACTTGACAGGCACTGATAGGCTTCAACAAAGCGTCACTTCGTCAAAATTAAAAGTGCGCCAACTTCTTCGCATCTCTTTTTTAATTTAATAATCTCTTTGGGACACTATAAAAATCCTGTGTGTGATGCCCATGTAGGACTCATTCTAGACGCAATCCTAAAAGGGGTATAACTCCATGAAACTAAAACATAAGATCATTAAAGGAGTATCACCAAGCTCAATCATTAGTTCAGACAGACAAGTTATTCTATATGTATGAGGAAGGGGGCATTTGCCACTCGTTGCTGACTGTTTTTGTTGCTGGACAGGCAAAGGAAGAACAGCCGAACTCGCGTTTCAGGAACGAATCTTTGCTTGAAGAGGAACTATTGTGTCCCGGCGAGATGAGCGTATGAACTCAACTATGTACCCATGGGACTCTATTCCGCCTTCGTCGCGATGTAGGGCGGCAATTAGGCAGTAACAAATCTGTCTTCGACTGCTCAACGAAGATGCTTGATGAGTGGATACGATGAGTCGTGGAGCTTCATGTTCAGTGTTCAGCCAGGCTGGTTATGACAACGAATACATGACGTCTCGAGGACAGCGCTCCCTTTACCGCGACATAACACATTACGAGCTCAGGGGCCTGCTTACACACATCGCGAGAACCTCAATCGGCTCGGTGGCTGTAACTACCGTTTGTGTGCGTATGATTTGGCCGTAGCTTCCTTGCTAAAAGTTTGCACATTACGGTTTAGTTCCTCTGTCCATGTGATCCATAGTGCCACGCGTGAGGAATATTGGTCAATATAGAAACCAAAAGTAAACACTACGGAGAAGAAATGTGAATTTACTAGTTCATTCCTCTCCACCTCCTACATGGCTCACGAGTCATATAAAATTGCCATCTTGAACGATCATTTTCCTTCCATAAACTTGAATAATTTAAAATCTTAGGCCAACCTTACAGTAGGCCACCAGTTCGTGTACGAACGACTCTAGATAATGTCTTCAGAACCCTATCTGTCCTTTGCTGTTTTTTTAATGTCTGTGTCAGTTTATCCTAATAGAGCTACAATATGGTATTATAAGATTATATCTATGTTGTACATGTATTGGCTGTACTGTAGTATGTTCAACCTTTAGGTTAAGTTAACGCCAGGCTTATAGTTTTGCAACGATTTCAAGGTTCTCCCTCTTTCTTTTCCCTGCATATTGTTCGCACTAATCATTGTAATATACATATTTCTATTTTCTTCTACAGTGTAATTTTCTGTGCAAACAGGATTAAGGTGTTGTGCACAGCAGTGTCAAGAGATAGATATAATTTCTCTCCACATAAACTCATCCAGGTTCTTTTAATAAGCCCACTCGTTGAGTACACTGGTAACCCATTGCCTTCACAATTGATTAAGACTTTCAAAATAACTCCATGATTTTTCCGTGTGCGAGGCAATTGCAACAAATCTACTGCTAACAAGTCATATGGGTATGATGAGATTATCTTCATCATCGGGGGTTTTGCAATATTTGGACAGGTCTTGGACAATTGACAGTGAGGGCATGCTTTACACACATCTGAGACTACCTGGTTGACACGAGGATGCCAAAATTCCTCATAAATTAAGGAATTAAGTTTATTTCTCCCTATGTGGCCATAGTCCACATGATATTGGGTCACTATAGAAACCAAAAAGAAAAAGGGAATGACGAATTTTTCTTCATCCCGGTGCACAGCATATAAAATGCCATCTTGAACAATCATCTTGTCCTTCATAAATTTGAATATATTTAACGACTTAGGCCACCTTAAAGTAGGCAAATCGTCACGAACGACTCTAGATAATGTCTTCAGAACCTTATCTATCCTTTGCTCTTTTTTAATTGTTTCAATATCTATACTAGAATTTTGTATTAAAGAAACATGTGTACGTGTATTAGATGTACTAGTGGCAACCTTAATTAAGTTTATTTGGACAATATGTCCCTCTGAGTATTTGTCATCAGGAATTAATAAATTATAATGTATCCCTGACACACAAGATAAGTGACAGGTGTCAAGAGAAATTTCCACCATATATCATGGGTTTAGCACTCGTGTAATAAACCATTACCTTACACTTGATTAAATTTGCAAATACTTGAATTAACTCTGGGATTGGTACTTGCCCAGGGTGGGATAACGAGCGCAACTGCTTAAGAATATTTCTCCCTTGAAGATTATATTTCTTTGGATCTTTTAATAATTCTGCGGCCACTTTCTCTCTTACTTCAATATGAGAATCCTCAGAGCCCTCCAGCCAAAATGCAAAGCATCTAAAAAGCGAGTCTCCTCCTCCTGGAATGAACAACTGCTTAAATCCTGGAGGAATATAATTCTCATTGAAACATCCTTCGTGTGTTACTCCATCATCAGCTGCCTCCTACACTGGGACAGGTGACTGAGACAACGCATCTGCCAGAATATTTTTCTTACCACTAATATGACGAACTTGAAAATTGTACTCTGAGAGTTCGTCAAGAGTACGGGCAATACGCCCATCTGCAGACGACATATTATGCAAATATTGGAATGGCTCATGATCACTATATATGATGAATTCCTTCTCATTACATAAAAAGGGACGTAATGCCTTCACAGTCTATTGGAGAGCGGCTAATTCACGGTCTACCGTTGAATATCTCTTCTGTGCCTCAGAAAAAGTCATCAAAATGAAGGCAATGATATGATTATCTTCTCCCTGTTGTTGTGACAACACTGCCCCAGCTCCAATGTCGGACGCATCCACATATAACTCTAATGGAGGGGCATCGACATTGTTATTGGGAAAAGCCAACAATGTAGGACTGACCAGTGATGATTTCAATTTCTCAAACGCTTCCTGACAATCAGGTGTCCATCTGACCACTCGACCACCAGTCTGACAAGACAAGGGTTTGGCAATGGACGAGCAGTGAGGGATATGGAGCCTATAAAAATTGACCAACCCAAGAAATTGTCTCATCTGCTTAACCGTGGTTGGAATGGGAAAATCCATTACACCAGCCAAATTCTTCGGCAGAGGAAGAAGTCCCTGATGATTTATCCGATGACCGAGAAAATCAACAGACTCTCGACATAACCTGGTCTTGCTTGGCTTGAGTTTAAAACCATTTGTATCCAAGGCTATTAAAACTTTTTCTAAAGATTGAATATGTTGCTCAAAATCCTGGGACCTGATGATTATGTCATCAATATATGCCATAACCTCAGTCCAAGGTATACCTGACAGAGCCATCATCATACCTCTTTGAAACGTTGCCGGACCACCCTTTACTCCAAAAGGCATCCGGAGGAATTCATAATGAGACAGAGGAGTTGATAAGGCCGTCTTTTCAATGTCACCCTCTGCCATCTCAATTTGGTAATATCCACGTACTAAGTCGATAGTAGTGAATATTTTTGCTCCTGACATATTGTAAATAGAATCTATAAGATTTGGCAACGGGAATGCATCTCCCTTTGTATGTCGATTAAGAGCTCGGTAATCAACACAGAGACGAAGACTTCCATCAGGTTTCCTTACCGGGACTATAGGAGCGGAATAGGGCGAGTTACTTTTACGAATGATCCCTCCTTCTTCCAATTCGCCGCACTGACGCTCAATTTCCTGAGATAATGGTCCTTGAAACCTTCTGACAGGCACATGAATTGGTCTATCAGTGGTGAGCTCGATTTGATGCTGGACATTACGTGCTAGACCCACGTCCTCATCCCCAGTGCTAAGAACTGTTGAATATTTCTGAAGGAGATCAATTAATTGTCCTTTCTGGAAGGAATCCAATTGAATATCATCAAATTGGAACTCTTCCATAATTTTCTCACGAGTCCAATATGCAATATGCACAGACTCATCCGCTTCATGGGACGAAAGCTTATATATATTTACATCGGGACTATCTTCGATAGGAAAAGCTGATCCCACAGGAAATCCTTTCGGAATGAATCTGGGACTGTCGCGGCCATTATAAAAAGCGACTACCGAACGCCCCCCTTCATGAATAATTCCGGGAAGAACACAAAGCTTATTCTCCCTCAAGCCTTCTAAATAGAAAGTTTGCAATGCATATGTACAATTACAAAGATTTACTGGAATAAACCCACACTGGTATGCTCCTAATTCACTGTTTTCACTCGTTTGCGGTTCCATGCGAGTATCTGGTTTAGTCGGATCAGCTGCCACTGTCAACAAGCCTTGTCCATCTCTCACCAATAACTGATATCTCGACATGTCCGGAAGTAAATTATTCGCTCGTAAAAGAGGAACACCCAAGATAAGAGACTCCTGAAGCAAATCTGAAGGAACGACATAAAATTCCTCGTCATTAGTGGAAAAAACCTGCTTCTAAAACGGAGACTTAGCTTAACAAAAGAAAATATTTTTATTTCAGTATGGCCAATACCACAAACAGTATGGACAGTGGACGAATGTTTTTCTATACCTACTAGGTTATCAACAACCGAGGACTTTATTAAACTGACACATGCCCCATTGTCCACCAAGCAATTGAATATTTGGTTTGAGTATCCCTCAATTGATGCATCAACATATAAAGGAAGACTGTTTGCCCTACTATATCTTATCTGGACAACTCGTCTATCAGACACATCAAGTTGGGTTTTAGGGTCTAAAAGCTTATTTACATCACTAAAATCCTCCGCAGTATGACCCATCACTACGGAGCTATCCCGTTTAAAGGACTCTTTCCTCCACAAGCACCCGCTTCATGTGCCTTCACCAAATGCGTTACACACAATCGTACTTTTGTTCCGTACGTACACTTCGTTGAGGTATGGAGACTCTCTGCTCGCAAGCCGAGAACCACCCACATCTTTCCCCAGATGTTCAGGCACGAGCAGATTGGGGGCATAGGACTGTGAGACCATTTTTTGTTGATTTAATTTTGGAGCGGGTTTTGTGCTCTTGGCTGTTTTTGAAGACGTTTGGACATTGTTCATAAGAATGACCAGTCTGCCTGCAATACGGACAGATGTCATTATACGCAAAACACTCAGATAGATTATGGTTATTTTTACTGCAATGAAGTGACGATCGTCTTCTGCATTAGCGTTATTTGAGGAACTTGATGAGTCGTCTCTTACCCGACGACTATCATTTTTTCGTCTTGAACGATCTCTACTATTTGGAGATCTAGAAGTAGGAGCAACAGGCTCGGCTATTGCCGTAGCTGATACATTTGGCTTTTTGGCATAGAGTTGGACTACCTCATCCCAAATGTTTCTTCTCTGAACCTGAGGCTTCACCTGAGAAATCGTGATTACCTCGGGCTCCTTTAAACCTAAATCTGACTGATCAGGTAACAATTCATTACAGTGTTGATTTGCTAACCTGACTATTTGATCAAACTGCATTTTTCGTCCTGAAGATCCTTCGAAATTAAGAATATATTCATGTATGCGCTGTTCCACCTCAGCCGGCAAATTATGTAAGAAAGCGCGACGTAAATTGTCGTGAGTCCTCATACAGACACCAGGATAGGCTTTATATGCAAGCTGTTCGAGCCTTAATGCAAGCATATTGACCGTTTCTCCCAGCTTCCTTTTGGCTAACATGAAGGTTTGCGATGCTTTATCCTTCTTTACTCCGGTTTCATAGTCCCACCATTGGAGGAGAGCCTCCTTAATAGAAAGATACGACGTATCCTCTTGGATTATTTGGTCGTAAAGGTCTGAATAACTACCCTCGAGATGATTTCCCAAAACGGTAATCCAATCCTCTTGTTGATCCGGGTAAGTGACCTCACAATATCTCTCGAATTGTCTAAAGAAGGTTCGGAGATTATGTTCTTTCTTGGAGTTGAACTTCCGTGGAGGTACGGCTTTCGGTTTGTATGCCCTAGTCATGAGCTGAGTTAGCATCGTTATAGATCTAGTAATCATGGCCAGTTGGTTTTCAATATCATCCAACCTGGAAGGATTATCTTGTGTAGCCTGATTATTCGGCATTCTTCCCGGACGGGGGATATACGAGTTTGATGTAGTTGAGACAGTAATAGGTGAAGTGTAAATGGATGTTACTTCGCTTGAAGATTGCAAAGAACCGGACACCATAGGAAGGCGCACAGAATTGACATGAGAATAGTCAAATCTGTCAGATTCATTCGGCAATGAGAATCGCACATTGGGCTTTGGCGTCTCTGGAATATATGAAAAATTCCGACCATCATGTTCGAATGGAAATCTTGGTCTGTAGATTTTTGTGTTATCCTCCACCAGTGGATGATCTATCACTGGTACACCTCTTCTAAATTTGAGCCGTTCAGCACGCTCTTCAGCCAGTTGTTGTTTGGATTGATCCAACGACACATTCAGTCGCTTCAACTCACTGAAAATCATTTTTGGATTAAAATCTACCCCCTCGGGCATACCTCCCGTTGCACTGTCCAGCTTGCCTTCGTCATCCTTTTCTGAAGAAGTGGACAGATCCTGGTCTTTCATGAAAGTACCCAACTCGAAAGATTTATCGTCCTGCTGGTTTGCCAGCGTTATGGTATGACGTTTTCAACACCTTTTTTATCAAGATCCACAACAACAAAACAACAACAACCACTCCCAACTTGATTGATTTGACAAAACCCTGCTCTACAACACAACAACATAATAATACTTTACAACTAGAACAATTTAATTACAAAAAACCCTAAACAGGAAAATAAAAAAACTTCGAAAAAGATGAATACTAATGCTAACGCTGTGTAAAAACTACGAACCACTGATTATCTAACTTGCAAATACTGCCCTTTACAGAGAGATCCTGGCAAGGTCGCCAATTATGTTATGGTGAGCGATGCGACTTGCAATTTCCTAAGGAACAGGATAAAAAGACAGAAAGAAATAACTAACTCAACAGCTCCAATAAGAAGACAAGCGTGTGGATCAGACACCACAACGAAATATAATTTATGTTATGCAATGCAACGTAACCCGATCTCAGGTTTGTGTTGAGGACCTCTCTGCGTCCTCCGCCGGTGCTGAATATCTTGGCCTGTACACTGACGGATTTAAATAGACTGCAAAAGCGAATATGTGCATCAGAGGAGAAAGAAAAGTAGAAAAGGAACAGCAGCGCACAGCAAACAGAATTAAATAAGCCAATCAAGCAATAAGCAAAATATATAAAAAAAAAAAACAATTCTCAAACTAAAGAAAAACCCAGAACACAAGCTACAAAGGAAACTCTGCACCAAAGCTTATATACATTAAAAAAAATAATATTTACAACTCCTCCTTGTATGAATGTGACTACATATTCTACCAGACATTGCTATCTGTCAGAACATGCAACTCAAACATAGAAAGATAGAGCTCGGGTTTGTGAAATAAGGAATATATGAATATTTAAATAAATAATTGACCTGCGTGAAAACACCAAAGCACAGATCTCAAATATGTCAATATAATATATCAAGCCGATAGACTATATTGATTATATTGATCACATAGGCGAATATATATATATATATATATATATATATATATATATATATATATACACATTCACACGCATATATTATATATATTACTATATATTATATATATATATAATATATATATATATATTTTTTTTTATGAAGATTCCACAAACAACAACAACAACCACTCCCAACTGATGATTTGACAAAACCCTGCTCTACAACACAACAACAGAATATCTTACAACTAGACAATTTAATTACAAAAAACCCTAAACAGGAAAATAGAGAAAAAACTTCGAAAAAGATGAATACTAATGCTAACGCTGTGTATAAACTACGAACCACTGATTATATGACTTGCAAATACTGCCCTTTACAGAGAGATCCTGGCAAGGTCGCCAATTATGTTAGGGCGAGCGATGCGACTTGCAATTTCCTAAGGAACAGGATGAAAAGACAGAAAGAAATAACTAATTCAACAGCTCCAATAAGAAGACAAGCGTGTGGATCAGACACCACAACGAAATATAATTTATGTTATGCAATGCAGCGTAACCAGATCTCAGGTTTGGGTTGAGGACCTCTCTGCGTCCTCTGCCGGTGCTGAATATCTTGGCCTGTACACTGACGGATTTAAATAGACTGCAAAAGCGAATATGTGCATCAGAGGAGAAAGGAAAATAGGAAAGGAAGAGCAGCGCACAGCAAGCAGAATTAAATAAGCCAATCAAGTAATAAGCAAATTATATAAGTAAAACAATTCTCAAACTAAAGAAAAACTCGGGACACAAGCTACAAAGGAAAACTCTGCACCAAAGCTTATATACATTGTATTAAAAAAATAATATTTACCAACTCCTCCTTGTATTGAATGTTGACTACATATTTTACCAGACATTGCTATCTGTCAGAACATGCAACTCAAACATAGAAAGATAGAGCTCGGGGTTTGTGAAATAAGGAATATATGAATATTTAAATAAATAATTGACCTGCGTGAAGAAACCAAAGCACAGATCTCATAAATATGTCAATACAATATATCAAGCTGATAGACTATATTGATTATATTGATCATATATGCGAAGATATACATATATATATATATATATATATATATATATATATATATATATATATATATATATATATATATAATATATATATATATATATATATATATATATATATATATATATATATATATATATATATATATATATATTCACACGCATATATGAAAAATTATTAAATAATTTAAATTATGTGAGTAATAATGATAATTGGTGAATTAAATTATAATTATCTTTATATTTACACCATTAATAGTATACTCAACTAATGTATGAGTGATGAATCCTGCTCTCGTATTCTTGTGTGTGACTTTGATTATATAAGAGCTGTCACAAGGAATATGAATGTTTAATGAATACTGATGGATTCACTTCCAGACTATATAAACATAGATGATGATGTCTCATAAAGTTGACCAAGAGATATTTGGCTCCTAAATTTGATCCCTGAGAAAAATCTCAGTAACTCCCCGAGTTGATATGAATATAATATAGGCTCCCAAACTTGATCCCTGAGAAAAATCTCAGTGTAAGTTATTTTATTTAATGTGACCATTTAAAAAAAATTATTGATTAATTGAAATGAACACCTACCCTGAAGCGGGGATGTTCCTGTATGAGCCTTTGAATTAACTGTCTGACTGTTTGACTATGTAACTCCAGAATTTGATTAATGTGGATTGATTTTGTATCAGTCAGAACAACAAAACAAAAATATAATGAATCAGTAATATTTATCAATACTAAATCTGATGGAAGAATATTATATAGGTTAATAATTAATTCCAATCCCAATAGTAACATATCTAACAGTGTGATAATAAAAATTATAACAATGAAAAGTACTCTTTCATTTCTTTTATCACTGAATGCATGTTTCCTCAATTTATTAGTGAAGAATCACAATTTATTTCAATATATATATATATATATATATATATATATATATATATATACGGAGCTATATACTATATATATATCATATATATATATATATATATCATATATATAATATATAATATATATATATATATATATGATAAAGGTAACTTTTCTTACCTATTGTATGATTATAAGATTTTTACTGTATATCCATATTATTTCATATAATTTCCATTATGAATAGACATGAATAGAAGTAAATTTAAAAAGACATAATTAAAAAAACACCAAAAAATGAGCGAAAAGTAGCTTCACTTTTTTTATAAAAAAATTAAACTATAAATTTATATTAGAACACGTAAATTATTAGTATTTACTATTTAGCAGAAATGAATGTAAGTGACATATTCAAAATTTGTTCAAGTGACTAGTCACTTTTAAGTTTTTTGCAATATTTCCAATTAATTGTGACGAATAAGAAATGTAATGCATGCAGTATTGAATGTGACATTAAGAAAAAAGGCGAAAAGTTCTTTTTTCGTTGTAAAACATGTACATGTGAATTTTCAGCTAATCCCAAAGGATTCTAACAAAACTTAATTAAGTTAACCTAACCTAACCCAGGTGAAACTAAGTAAGTCACCTGCAAGATATCTCTAAAACTAAGATAGGTACAAGAAAACTGATAACATATATGGAATCGGCATATGAAATTTGTATGGAAAATGATTATTATTTTTTTTATATATATATCTCCAAAACTACGATAGGTATAAAAAAACTACTAACATATAGCTATGGAATCAGTGTATGAAATTTGTATGAAAAAAAATATTTTTTTAAACTAAAAGAATACCCCAGGGTAAATCGCAAAGATGCAAAGAGTCAGGGTCTCTCGGCCTCCTGGGGGACGACGGGGGGGACTTCGTCCCCCCTCTGTCCCACCGTCGGCTCGAGCCCCCTAAAATGGTTCATACGCTCATTCCAAATATATTAGTATAAAAAAAAAAATTTCCTTTTTTTTCATATAAATTTTATATGCTAATTCTATATGTTATTAGTTTTCTTGTACCTATCGTAGTTTTGGATTAATATATATATATTATATATTATATATATATATATATATATATATATATATATATAATATTTATATATCAGCGTCAGGTGGTGCCGGGCCCGCCTCTTTAGGAGGGGTGATTCGGTCCACTCTAAATAAAAAAAAAAAAAATTCGCTCATTTAATAGCCACGCGGTAGTACTACAAGTTTTATTTAGATGCATGCTTTAATTCTGAGAGAAAGTTTTTTATATTTTTTAAAAAAATGTTTTAGAAATTAGGGTACAAAATGTCCTTCAATAGAATTTCACTTTTGAAAAATGCGAGTTTTATTAACTTCGTTATAAAATGAAAAATTGTGGATGGATTTTAATTATTTTTTCAGTGGATACACTCGAGTATGTTAGCTTTAAACTATCAAAGTAAATTTTTGATCCAAATAGTATTAGTGGCAAAATCACAGGGCCTAACTTGGTCCGATTCACCCCGCTGTAAAAATTTATGGAGGGGCGACTCGAACCACCATTGTTTTTCGTATTTTACATATTATTGACATTTTTATTACGTATAATTAATTTAAATATAATAAAAAGTTACTTATATTAAGTGAAAATTTTTTAAAAAAATGAAATTTTAATAAAAAAAAAACTGAATTCAAAAAAGTGTCAAAATTTTTGAGCGGAGAGGGGTGAATCGGACCACCTTATTTTTATTCTTATTTTATTTATCATTATTGACATTTTTATTACTTATTACGAATTTTAATATGATAAATAATTATTATATTAAGTAAAAATTAAAATATAAAATTGAATTTATACGTAAAAGAGGAATTTAAACAGATGGTCCGATTCACCCCTCAATGGTGGTCCGATTCACCCCTCCAAGGTCGGGGTGACTGAGCGTTATTCAAACTTTAATAAAACTATTATTATTAGAATTACATTATTATTTTTTTGTGTGCTTATGACCGACTATAGGGCCTTGATTTAAAAAAAAAAAATTCCAAAAAGTGCATTAGGGGAGAGTCGGGAGACCAAGTTATGCCTAAGGTGGTCCAAGTCACCCTGCCCGATGCTCTATCTATATATATATATATATATATATTATATATATATATATCATATATATATTTGTATATATATATATATTATATGGGTCGATTTTTGAGGTACCGATACCAGTATGTACCGGGAATTGTATTGGTATTGGTATCGGTGGTATCGGTCGATTTTATCGGCCAAATTTTGCCGATACCTTTAACCGATACCACACATTTTGCATCTTTAAATTGATTTCGATATATATTATCAAAAATTATATTTTTGCATAATTTTCGATAGAAGCGGCTCTTTTCGCCACCAGACTATTTTTAGTTTTTTACACTAAAGTACTATAATATTTAAAATAGAGAACTATATTTACCTTTAATAATTGTTCTTCCGGTTGACGATTTCCGAAGTTCATTAGAGTAAACGATTGGAAGGCCTTCCTAAATACTCTTTTGGAGAACAATTACTTAAATTATCATTAATTAAGACAGTTATTATGACAAGATGATGATTTATTATTACGGATAGGAATTTCCAAAGGTTTTTGAAAGGGTTTCCTCTCATTTTAAAGGACTCGTTAATCCTTACTTTAATTAACTTAAACTTTATACAAGTTAACTTTAACCGTCTTAAAGAAGCTGTGATCGAAGTGGCATAACTTATTGAAAACTGCCGTGATCAATTTAATTAACATTAATAAAAAGAAAAAGACACTTATTGTTTATCTTTCACTTTAAGTTACTAAACGGAGTGTATTTTAAATACATAATACACAATACTAGTTCTATACTGACAGGTTACTAGCAGAATACTGACGGAGTACACAATACACAATACGTGTTGACTAAGTACGTAAGAACGGCATACTGTTCAAATACTGGAAAATCATATACTGGAAATTCATATACTGACCGCGTTGGTGTCATGTGACCTGGCGGATGAATATTACTGCAATATTTAAGCCGAAATTTTACTGTGATTTATTTTTACTGAGGTTTAATATTTAATGACGAAAAATGTACAATTTCATGAATAATTTTTCACACACTCCGGGCAGAGGATTGCTTCAAAAAGAAGCAATACAATACCCTTTGTGTTTACTTAAGCTGTGTGCTTGCGTTTCCTTTAATATTATTTATTTCATTAGTTAAAAAAAAATATAATTTTTTTTACTTTTTTCTTTTTACTTAAAACCTTAAATCTACCTTAAAATTACCCTAAACCAATCTTAATATTACCCTAAACCCAATTTTACTAATTTATTTATGCATTTATGCAATTTAATTTATAGATCAGCTAAATTGGATTGCATAAACTGCCTCTGTTTAAGAGCAGCTTTTCTCATAGGTCTTTTATTATTGGCTTTATTATTATTATTTACTCCAGAAGGTCCAGGTCTGTTGCTGTTGTCATCCTGTACAGGTGTTGTAGGTACAGGTGTTACATTTGATACTTTATGCAAACTACCACCTCCTGTATTTAATTCGAGGGGGTAAAGGTTGCTGATTGAATGCAATCCTACTTCACCAGAACCTGTTTTTAATTTGACTGATCTGATGTTATTATCATGACCCATAATAACCTCCAAAACTCTACCTAATTTCCAAAATGGACGTGGTTTATTGATGTCCTTTATTAGCACCACATCACCTATTTTTACTTTATCTTCCCAAATACCCTGAAACAAGTGTCTAGACCGTTCCCGGAGACTTAGGAGATACTCCTCATGCCACAAACGCCTGAACTCTTCATAGAGTTCATTTTGTTTTATGAGGGTAGAATCCAGTACCTCCTTGTTGGGTGCACTGCCCATCTGATATTCTATATCAAAATTACTTTTAAATATTAAATTACTATTAAACATGACTTTCAAAAAACAATTGGGCGTTATTGCCTCCAACTCAGAGGCACCGGCCGACGCTACCAGATCTATAGGTTAGGGGTCTGGAATTGATGGCATTTTCTATGTCAGACAGAGTGGTTAGAAGTTCAAAATAGGTCACTTTACTCTTTCCAACAGCTTTATACAGACACTGTTTCATTACTTTTATCAACCTTTCCCAATGGCTACCTTGCCATGGAGAAAAAAGGTTAATTTTTACATGTTTGATCTGATTTTTATCAAACTCCTCCTTGAAAGCATTCGTATTAAAGGACTCTTCTATTATATTGCACCCTTTATTAAAATATAATGCATTGTCACTATATATGTACGATGGTATACTAAATTTGTTACAAAACCTTTTGAAGGCTAACAGAAAGTCAGAGGTGTTCATAGAGGGTACTAGTTCTAAGTGTACAGCTCTGATGTTTAAGCAAGTGAAAATTAAGATGTACATTTTCTCTAACTTTGAGGTGTTGTTTTTGACATATACATGAGAGGTGAAATCAATACCTGTGTGTTGGTAAGGTTTTATGAGATTCATGTGTGTTCTAGGTATGTCAGTGAAACGTGGGTACCTGTAAGAAAGAGCATTGTACTTCTTGCATGTAATGCACTCTAATAAAACAGATCTTACTGCAGCTCTACCCTTAGGTATCCACACACCTTGATTTCTTATATAATTTAGAGTAGTACCAATGCCCAGGTGCTTTACTTGTTCATGGGCATATTTAATAAATAGCAATGTAAAGCCATGATTTCTTCCCATTAATATGGGATTAGCTTGTTCATAGCTAATAAGAAGAGCCTTATTAATCCTGCCCTTACTTCTTAAATAGCCCTTTTCGTCAAGGAAAAGATTTAAGTTCAAAACTAAGGGAGGAATTTCTGAGTCTTTCAAGGAAGTTACTTTTACTTTCTGTTTATATTCATTCAAAAAATTAATTTCATTAGCAAAGGATTGAATTTGATTTATTTTAAGCCAATACCTTACTGATTTTTGCTGGTAATCAACATTTACTTTAATTTTACTAAGCCATTTAAAAATCCAGGCAGTGATTCTTAAGACTTTTCTATAGCATGAATATTTACTTACATCTAAAATACTAATACATGAATTATTAACAATATTTATATTTACCATTAATAGAGGTAAGGATTCTTGTGGTACACTCAACAATGGATACTGGGGCCAATTGTCTAAATCATTGGTTAACCAAACAGGACCATGATACCACAGAGCAAATATTTCTTTGTATTTTTTAAAAGTTAAACCCCTAGTTAAAAAATCACCAGGATTTTCTGCTGTATTTACATATTTATAGTACACATTTACCTTGTACTTCTTACTGATGGAAGTAATTAAGCCATCCATTTCATTTATTCTATTTTTTAAAAACTTAGATTTTACTTTGGTTTGTCTGGTTAATAACCAGCTCAAAACTACTTGTGAATCCACGGCAATATTAATGAATTCAAAATAAATATTACTGTATGCTTCCAGAATATTGGGTAAGCATTTTAAGGCCAAAATAACCCCCATTAGCTCCAGGGAAGGAATACTTAACTCCCTAGGCCTATTGGCAGGAGCTACCTTGGATTTAGCAAATATAAAGGAGCTTTTGTTATTATCATCCACTCCATAACATACAAATCCATAAACACTATCAGAACTGTCACAAAAAAGATGCAAGCCATACTTATTCCCTTCAGAAAGAGCCCTCCTAGGTATTGCAATCGTATCCAGATGTTCACAGTTATTGCGTAGTTTATACCACTCTTTTAGTATCTCATCAGGCACTCTTTCATCCCAAGCCAAATTATGCTGCCACACTTGTCTCATCAACAATTTACCCCTAACCAAAATAGGAAGAGCAAAGTTAAGAGGATCAAAAAGCTTGGAAATCTCAGACAACAATTGACGCTTGGTTGAAATACTCTCCAGATATTCTACTTTATTGATATGCACACAGTCAGTCACTACATTGAAACTATATCCCAAGATCTTTTCATAACAACTAGAATGCTCTACAAAGGAGTTTTCTTCCTTGAACTTAACACGCAAAGCATCCGAGTTGCTATTCCAAGATCTCAAGATAAAACCCCCTTCTTCCATTCGTTTCTTACATTGATGATATATACCTACTATCTCACTTTCTTCTTGCATGCTTGTAAATATTAAATTATCCACATAGAAGCCTGAGGATAATATTTCAGTACATCTATCATGTGGATACTTAGAAGCATGATATTTCATTATATAATGCAAGATAAATGGGGAAGATGTAAACCCAAATATTAATGTTAGGTACCTATAAGCTTCTAGTTGCCCGTTATTAAACCACAAGAAAGTGAACCTATTCATGTCCACTTCATCTTTTAACCTAATCATCAAAAATGCCTGTTTTACATCGCTTATTCATCACAACAGTACGATTCGTTCTGAACACAAGTAGTAGTTTTAAAAGTGAATTCATGAAGGTCATAACCACTGTAAGCTGCTTCATTCAAAGATGGAAGAGTTTTATTACTTTTAAGTGAACAATTAAAAACTGGTCTTATTTTAGTGGTTACTTGTTCCGTTTGCCTTATTATAGGTCGATGAGGAATGAATTTATATTTACTAATATCTGAAGCATCATTAAAATTTATATTTACTTTTTCAATTATTTTATCATTCAATTGATCTTCAAAAACCTTATTGTATTTACTTATTAAATTATTTTGAGTTAATTTATTAAACACTCTATTAGCTATATTTAAAGATATTTTAAAATTATTAGGAACTAATTCTATTTTGTCTTCATACCAAGGAAGGCTTACATGATAATGGTTGTCTTTGAAAATCATATTCTGATTAAATAATTGCACTTGACATTTATCTACAGTGTTCAGAATGTCTTCGTCCTGCTTGATACCTAAAGATTCCAGGCTAAACAGATTTTCCAAACCATTGTCAATATCTGAATCAATAAATTGCTCAATGGGGTTAAAATAACTTTTGGATGGTTCTAACACGAAATACACTTGTGTATTCAGCCTTCTGTTATTACATTTAGAATCATTTTTATATATTATATGGTGGTTCATGACGTGGTTGCATCAAAAATTTACTAACTTCTGTACTATTTTTTCTGGTTTCAACCAAACGCACAATTTGTTCTCTACTTAAAAAATTATAAATATTACCTATTGGAATTAATTTATTATTGCCAATATGCAAACAATGACCACTTGCAAAAGTTACAGTCTGAAAGGATGGAAACAAGTCTATTATTTCTATTCCAAGTAAAACATCTATTTTAATATGACTATTTACATTAGGATTATTAAAATTATTGTCTGCAAAATTTAAACCATTACGTTTCATATTATTTATAACATCTGAAATGCCATCTACTTTATAATTTATATTTAATTCATCATCTATAAGAAAAGGAATGAAAACTATTCTTTTAAAAACTCTTACACCAATTAATGTTTGATGAAACTTTTTAATTTTAGAACCAATGAAAGTTTGAACCTCATATTCTATTATAGGAAGACTATTTATATTAGTTATTAGCTTTTCAGCAGCTTCTCTTGATATATAAGACCTACTTGAAGCTGTATCGATTAAACATCTGAAAGCTTTTTCTTTACCATTGAAAACCATATTTAAAGAAGTGGTAGGCGGAATATATTCATTCTCTAAACTTTGATGAAAAGTTATGCAATGATTGGTCGTTGTATTTACCACCTCACTATTATTAACATTACACAATGGTTGTATGTGTGGATCTACTTCCACATTTACACGGAAACCTCATTTTATTATTATTACCAAAACATTGTGCTTGTGGATGATTGCCAGCACACTTTTCGCATAACCCCAACTCTTTTACTCTATTAATTCTGCCTTCAAAATTGCTATACACAGGACAAAGTCCTAAAGAATGAGGCCCAGAACATAATTTACACTTTTTTTTCAACCTCTTTTACTTTACTTGAGGTTTGAAAATTTGCCAAAGAATGTTGTTTACTTGTAGCATTATTTTGAGATGTTTTTTCTTTTTGAGTAGTAACAAGTGTATTTTTGCTTTTGAGTTTGGCACTTACTGTTCTTTCTGAGGAAGAACTAGTACTAATTAAGGTTTTAACTATATCCTGATAATTGTCAAGAATTTCATTAATATCAGGATAATTGTGCCCTACTTTTCTTATCAGGTCCTTCAAAAATACTTTAGGTAGCTTTTTTACTACTATATGTGACAACAAACAACAGCCTGGACTCTTTGAGATTGTAAAATCCAATTTATGCACTTTAAGATCGTAAATAATAGCCCTGATTTTATTTAATGCATTTTTTAAGGATAAAAAATCTTTATCATATTTGGATTCTATATTAATAGCTATCAAAGAGGCAAACAAGTCATTTGTTATAGTTGTTACATCCAAATATTCAGCTTTCAACAATTCTAATGCTACTTTATAATGTTCAGGTATGATAGATAAATGTGAGACAATACTTAAAGGATAGTCCCTCAAAAAGCTTAAAAGGTACATAAATTTAACAGAATCATTAAGTTTAGGGTTATTTCCAACAATATTCATAAACTGATTTAAAAAAACTTGAAAACTAATTTTATTTAAATTTCCATCAAAAATAGAACAACTCATTGTGGGCAATTTTACATTAGTAGTGTGATCAATGTTATTTAAGGCTTCCACAAAACTATCAGAAATATTAGGTTCTGTTTTAACAGTCTCTTTACTTAAAATAAATTCATTAAAAACACTTAATTTAATTTCTAATTCTAAATAATAATCACTTTGACTTTCTATTTCAGAGTCCATATTTAGGCCTTCAAGCTCAGATTCCATCAAAACATCAATCATGCTTTCATCAATTTCTTTGATTTTTAACATCAAATTATTTATTTCATTTATTTGAGATTTGCAAAAAATAATACCCAAACTTTCATTAGTTTTCAATTCATTCAATTTATTTACTATTTTAGTAATGCGAGTCTTTATATTAGACCTCAACTTTTTAAATTTGATAAATTTGTCCATTTTGTTCAAAAATGCTTAATTTTAAAATATTTGCTTATAAATATACCTGATATTGTGTCACCAATATGAATTAAAAAATATATAGGCCTACAACTACCCTAGGCTTTCAAAAAACTTTTGTCAAAAACTGAATTTCAGTCCTAGGGTAGCCTATATTTTAAACACTATTTTTCATTTTCATTAAATTTACCAAAATTTTCAAGGAAAACGCAAACACACTGCTTTGTTTATATTACAAAACATTAATCATTAGAAATAATTATATTATTATTACAAATAAGCTTCAATAATGCGGTCAAAATTACATACATTATTAATAACACAATGACAACACTATACTGAATATATCGATTATTTTAAAGTATGATATTTTAATCGATATCACAAAAATATCGATTATTTAAACTATGATATTATAATCGATATCACAAAAATATCGATTATTTGGAAAAATGATATTATAAATATCGATTATTGAAAATAATATAGCAATATTAAAATCGATTATCCTATTACTATAAAAAAGACTATTTACAAAAACCTTTCAATACCAATGGAATTCCCTACCATTTTGAACACGTGATTCAATTTATTGCTCCACATTTAACGCATGCGCAGAACTTTGATTTAATAACATTTAAGTTTCTACACAAGTTTAAATTTTTATTAAAGTTTCACTTTTAATTAAAGCACTTGTTCAATTAATTAATTAAATAACTTTTCAAATTATGCACTTGAAGAAATGTTAAAAAGTTAAGGGTTTTTTAATAACAAAATTTTCAATGTCTAAGGCTTTGAAGTAACCTTTTTAATTTAAGTAAAGCGATCGCATAGATCGCAAACCCTTTCAAATATATCAAAAATTATATTTTTGCATAATTTTCGATAGAAGCGGCTCTTTTCGCCACCAGACTATTTTTAGTTTTTTACACTAAATTACTATAATATTTAAAATAGAGAACTATATTTACCTTTAATAATTGTTCTTCCGGTTGACGATTTTCGAAGTTAGAGTATACGATTGGAAGGCCTTCCTAAATACTCTTTTGGAGAACAATTACTTAAATTATCATTAATTAAGACAGTTATTATGACAAGATGAAGATTTATTATTACGGATAGGAATTTCCAAAGGTTTTTGAAAGGGTTTCCTCTCATTTTATATGACTCGTTAATCCTTACTTTAATTAACTTAAACTTTATACAAGTTAACTTTAACCGTCTTAAAGAAGCTGTGATCGAAGTGGCATAACTTATTGAAAACTGCCGTGATCAATTTAATTAACATTAATAAAAAGAAAAAGACACTTATTGTTTATCTTTCACTTTAAGTTACTAAACGGAGTGTATTTTAAATACATAATACACAATACTAGTTCTATACTGACAGGTTACTAGCAGAATACTGACGGAGTACACAATACGTGTTGACTAAGTACGTAAGAACGGCATACTGTTCAAATACTGAAAAAAATTTATACTGGAAATTCATATACTGACCGCGTTGGTGTCATGTGACCTGGCGGATGAATATTACTGCAATATTTAAGCCGAAATTTTACTGTGATTTATTTTTACTGAGGTTTAATATTTAATGACGAAAAATGTACGATTTCTAAATACACGTATATATATATATATATATATATATATATATTATATATATATATATATATATATATATATATATATAAATATATATATATATATATATATATCATATATATATATATATATATTATATATATAATATATATATATATATATATATATATTTAAATTTTTGTAAATTATATATATGCTATTATATCTATATATTATTTAAATAGTATATATATATATATATATATATATATATATATATTATATATATATATATATATATATATATATATATATATTTAAATTATATAATATATATTATAATATTATATAAATATATATATATATATATATATATATATATATATATATATATATATATATATATATATATATATATATATATATATATATATTTCATATTACCATGTCCCGCATTGCTGAAGGGTGGTGTTGGTAGTTGAAAGGTTTTGAGCTTATCAACACCATTCACGGAAAGCTAGATTTGATAGGTTTTCAGCACATTGCTATCAGACGAAGAGAATTTAAAAATTTCTTCAATGACTCGATGAATTCGAGAAGGGTAGCTTCACCCTTTCTGGAAATTAAAGTTTCAAATTTCTTCTTTTTTAATTTTGCATTTAATATATATATATATATATATATATATATATATATATATATTAATATCACTGGATAAAGCAAAGAAAAGAATTATTTTAAAAAATTAGCCCAAAGTCATCCCTGCGTTGTTGTCCCAACAACGGGTGGGGAGGTATGAAGAGGTGTGCTACATTCTTATATTTTTCAGATTTGCAAAGTTAGTATTGATGAAGATTATTGATTATTTATTCAAAAAGTTTTTGTTAAGAGTTTTAGAATTGACATTTATAGATGTTTATGACGATTTGTTAAAATATTAAAAAGAGATTTATCCAATTGTGACATTTAAAGTAAGAAATAAAGTGAAAAGATACAAACTTGTGACATTTAAAGTGTGGAAATCTAAAGAAGTGAAAAAGATACAAACTATCATTAAGATCTCAAAAAGACCAATTATTTGGAAGTGAAAAAGTGATAAGATACCTCGAAGTGAAAAGCAAAACATCAGAGAAGTGTGATAATACAAAATTAAAATCCACCATTTTATTTGAAAAGGAACACACAAGAGAAAACAACTCGCCTATTTTGAGGAAAATTATAAAACCAAAAGTGAACAATTCCCTTATCCAAGGTAACCAATTGTGGTTTTTGACTTAAAAAGAAAAGACTGAATGCTATATCCTTATTTTTCTTCATTGTTGATCTTTTCAACCAACAGGGAATTGTTTTAGAAGACCAATTGTGGACAAACAAGAATTGTTTTGGAACTGAATCATTTTTGAATTCAACTATCTTAAGAGTGAACTATTTTAAGGAGCAAATCAAAAGTTTGGATTCATAATACCAGTCTTCCTTAAAGTTTCAAGAAACCTTTAAGCAAAGAGTTACAGCCATTTTTCTTTGCATTTCCATAACAGATTTATTTTCCCTTACTGTAATATTACCATAGTTAGAACTTAAGCTGCGTTGTCCCATACATCCCATTAATCTACCATCATCCAAATTATTAATTAAAATATTTATGTTTAAATCTTAAAGATTATTAATTAAATTATTATTTATTAAATTATTTATTGTTTGGTTATTAAACAAATTAACAAAATAATTAGGGGCATATTATCGTGCATTGCATCAATATATAGAGGTTTAGTATGAAAGGAGTTGTGCATGTTGGTAAGTGAGAAAAACCCAGATTTAAACTGCATAAAACTAGTGTAAATACTTAACTTATTTATGATAAATAACTGTAAATATATTTATATCTGTAAAATTTTGGCTGTCTTTCTTTGCCCATTTACTATTTTTGCTTGCAACCGCGCACGCTTGGTGTAACACCCTGTGTGAGTATCTCATTTTTTGTTTATGCCTGAATGTGCTTGGTTTTGCACCTTGCTTGCTCGTGTTTTATTTTTCAGTGAGCAGAGAAATACGACCCACTTCTGAGGCGTAGTTTTCATTAGTTGAAGAGGCAGTGTCTAGTTAGAGAGTGCTTTGGTGACCTTGGGCATTTCTGTCCATTGCATGCACATAGAAGCACCCCTGATTAAAGAGCAGATTTTGGTGAGTTGGTTTTTCACTTTCTTACCTAATAATCTTCCTTTTTCAGACCAGTCTACCACTTCATTGGTAGCAGAGCGTAGTTCTCTACGTTTCTGATGGTCACTTTTCTGTTCACAAGTTGAACACTTTCCTTTATAACCTTTTGGGTTGCAAGCACTTTCCAATTTAAATTTATCTCAGTCCTTTCATTTCATTTGAATTTCTTTTCTTTTTCTTACCTTTTTATAGCCGATCGGTTTGTTCAAAGTCCACAAAATGGACAAAATGAATGAGTATTTGAAGGAGAATCAGGGAATTGACAACCCTGCTAATGCACAAAGCAGTTCTGTTTCGTTAGCAGAGACAGATACTCAAACTGATCCTTTGCCACCAGAACTTCAGGATACTAAGGTGGACATTAAAATGTTGCAGAAAGTCCTGTCACAGAATAGTGAAACGATGAAATCCCTTACTACCTTAATTCAAACATTATCAATAAATAAGCCTCCAAGAGTAATACCACCTGGAAAATATAAACAGGATGGTGGTGAGACATTGTATCAGTTTCTAGAGAGATTTGAAGATTATTGCCATAAAACATTCCCAGGATCTTCAGAAGGAATGTTACCCCTACTAGGTTCTCATTTAGAAGGACCTGTATTAAAGGTCTATCAAACTGTAGTCCAAGGAACATTCAGTTATGAAGTGGCAAAGAGTAAGTTGCTCCAGTGGTCGCGAGAAGAAATTGAAAAGGACCAGAAGAGAGAGATTGAAAAGTTTATGGAAGCTAGTATGGAGAAGATGGAAACAGCAGCCGTTTATGCTCTGAGGCTTGAGGGTTTAGCTAAAAAGGCATTTCCAGGAGTGGATGTGCAAAATATGTCACTTGTCCGAAAAAGATTTTTGGATAGTCTTCCACAATCTATAAAAAGGCAGGTAGATGCCACATTGACTACGGTAGAAACCTCTTTGGGGATAAAGGTTTCATGGGATCGACTAGTTGCTATAGTTGATGCCAATATTCAAGAACAAGTACCAAAAGGCAATGGTAATGATAATTCCCATGAACTTATTGATTTAACATCGAGTCCTCCCATAAATAAACTATACACTTCTGGCTTAAACAATTGTTGTTGTGGAAATTCAGGGGTGGCTTTCCACACAGTTACCCAACAAAAAGCAAATACCGCAGGACCAAGGGGATATAATGGTTCCTGTGTGAAAGACTCGGACCAGGGAGCAATTCCTAAAGATAGGAGCCGAGAGTTCCCAAGGCGCGAATGGACCCCAAGCCCCTCTTGGAAGAAAAAGGAAAGTCAAGATGATGACAGAGCTTTAGTATGTGGATTTTGTAAGAAAAGAGGACATTCAATGGAAAAGTGTCGTGCTCGACCTTTTTGTCAGTTTTGCGGCAAAAGGGGGCATGTGGCTGATGATTGTTTTACATCTAAAAATCAATGCTTGTTTTGTAAGCAAAAGGGACACCTGGTTCAGAACTGTCCCAATAGGAACAATGATCGTCTTTGTTGTCCTCTGTGTAAAGGACCACACTTAGGAAAGGATTGTAATGAGAGCCAGGGAAACTAAGCCGCTCTGATGTGGAAGACCTCGCATCAGAGCCTGAGGCAATACTCAATAAAGAAGTCACATATGATAATTCAAATCTTGGAGAGTCTCAAGATGGTTATGGTGTACCACCTGTCCAGAATCAAATTAATATTAGTGGTACCGAATTGGAAATACCGGAAACTGTAAAATCTGTAGGTGTTGAAAAGAAGGAAGAATTAGTAAATCATGAAGCAGTAGATGATGACCAAGATGTCATTAAATTAAGGATGACAAAAGATACACTAGACACGTTAATCATTCACGTCTGTATTAATAATCAACCACAATTGGTTGATCTAACTGCTTTTGTTGATACTGGCGCCAGCATTAGCTTAATATCAGCCAGTTGCTATCATAAATTAAATAAACAGAAATATCAATTAGAAGAAACTCCTTATAAGAGAGTATCAGGAATTGGACAGGTAACCTTTCCAGTTTTGGGAGGAGTTACCCTTGTTTTGGATTTATCACCCACTTACTCACTGAAGCCCCATAGGTTGATCGTAATTCCAGATGGAATTACTGAGTATGATATAGTAATAGGATATGATATTCTACGGAAAGAGCATTTACTACCAGACCCCCATGAGGGTGAATTGGTTTGCCGCAAAGGAAATAAAGTTGTAACTGTATCCACAGATATTAGGAAAACTAATCCTCCTTCACACACTTGTACTTTGATTGAGAATGTGAAGATACCACCCAAAAGTAGTACAGCTCTGGAAGTAGGTATCAGTCCATTGAGTGGACAAGATGGAAAGCTTATTTTGTTAGAGGGTAAAATGAATGACAAAGTTGAAATAAATGCCTCTATATTAAACATAATAGGTAACAAGGCAGTGATCATTGTTAGCAACACCTCAGATAGTGTGAAAAAGCTGAAAAAGGGCCAACAAATAGGCAAAGTAGAGGTTATTGATGACGATCCATCAATAAATATAGTTGAACTTTCCAACCAGGAAGTGGTTGAGAAAAAGGAGTGGACATTAGAGACACTGTATGAGTCTTTTTGTTTGAGTGAGTCTGATATAACATCTTCAGAGAGAAGTCAAGTTTTGACTCTTTTAAGTAAATATCCTTCAGTTTTAAGTTTGAATGATTCTGATGTTGGTTGTACTTCGGTGATCAAGCATAAGATTGAAACAACTACAGAGGAGCCTGTACAGGTCCCTGTACGACGATTACAAGGTCCAGTATTGAAAGAAATAGAGGAGTGTTGTAAAAGACTGGAGGAAGATGGCATCATCAGGCGGAGTAAATCACCGTATTCCGCACCGGTAGTACCTATACGTAAGCCAGATGGTACCATTAGGTTATGTATTGACTATAGGGCCTTAAATAAAATAACAAAGGGAGATAGTTTCCCTATACCAAACTTAATTGACATGTTATTTAGCCTCCAAGGAATGAAGTACTTCACGACCATTGATTTGGTCAAAGGCTATTATCAGGTGGAGATGGAGGAATCAAGTATTGAAAAGACTGCATTTACGACACCTTTGTCGCATTGGGAATTTCTCAGGATGCCATTTGGTGTCAAAAACGGGCCTGCCACTTTTCAGCGCGGCATGAGAATGGCGTTATCACATATACCCTGGACAGAGACAATGGTCTACCTAGATGATGTCTTGATAATTAGTGAAACTTTCGATAAACATTTGGAAATCTTGGAAAAGGTATTAAAAGCCTTCCTGGACACTGGATTTAAGATCAAACCAGCCAAAACTTTTATGTTGAGAAAACAAGTCCAATATTTGGGGCATTTGGTTTCAGAAAAGGGAATGGTTCCATTAGAAAGGAATTTACAGGGTATTATGGATTTTCCAGCACCTACAACCGTTCGTAAACTTAGACAATTTATTGGGATGGTAAATTTTTACCGCAGACATATCCCCAGGTGTTCAGAAGTTGCAAAACCTCTTTTCGAACTCCTGAACCAGAAAACCTTAAAATGGACATCACAATGTCAAAAAGCCTTTGAAGAACTTAAAAGAGCTTTGATAGACCCACAACTGTTATCTTATCCTGATCGATCATCAAACGCTTCACCATTGTTGTTACATGTGGATGCTTCTAATGTGGGTGCAGGTGCTTGCTTGTCCCAAGAGCAACAGGGAGAAGTAAAACCAATAGCCTATATCTCCACAACATTCTCCAAAGCTGAGCAAAGATATAGTACTACTGAGAAAGAAATAGCTGCCATCCGTTGGGCTGTTCGATCTTTGAAGCCCTTCCTGTATGGAATCAAGATCCTTATACATACAGACCATAAACCATTACTATTCTTGAATAATATGACTTTGGTTAATCAACGGGTAGCACGAACTTTAGAAGAGATTAACGATATTGACTATGAGTTAATATATGTACCTGGGAAAGACAATGTAGTGGCAGATGCCCTCTCACGATCACCAGTACCATCGATTGATACTGATATGAATGGTTCAGTAGTGAACCAAATTCCTGCTGGGTGCTTGGAAGTAAAGATGCCTGGGGGAGGAGATTCTCTATTTCAATGTTTTTCCACATTTCTCTTTGGAGCTCCTGATCAACATTTAACCATTCGGGGAGCAGTTATTCAAGAACTATTAGAGAACCGCAAGAGTTACAACTTACCTACAGGTAAAAATTACAAAACACTTACTAAACAATTACAACTTTTAAAATACCCAGGTCAGTTACCAATTGTACAAGCAATAGAAGCTTTCAGTCATTTGTACCAAGTAAAAGTTCTAGTATTTTATGGGAATTCTAAGCCCTTACAATTTGGCAATCTTCAGACCCTTAAAGTTTGTTGGTTGTTGTGTCTTGGAGGAATACATTACAATCTGTTGACCAGAACAGAGCTTACACAAGAGATAAATCCCCAAGCCAAGGTTGTGAAGGCAGATGAGGGATTTGAAGAGTATGAATTGTTAAATGAATCTTTAGACGAACAGCATGAACCCACTCTTTCACAAACGATCCAAAAAGCAAATAACCAGTTAAATACTGGTGGGGAGGTATCACCAGTAGTTAAGTTCTGCCAATTATCACTTATTGAACATGAGGATCCAAATGTGGATGCCATAGCTTTAACTCCTGAGGAAGTACGTGATTTTCAAAAACAAGATCCATTATTGAGGCAGTTATATAGAGCTATAAAATACCATAGACCCTTAGTGGGTAATCTTAAACAGTTTGCCAGATTCAAAAGGTACATTTTTATCAGAGATGACACATTGTATAAGATAAATAAGTATCAGTCTCATGAAAGTGCTTACATTGTTCCTTTTACTATCCTCACTGACCTTGCTATTATGGCTCATGTGAATTTTGCTCATATAGGAAAAAATAAATTGATTTCATTAGTTAACAAATATGTGTGGCATACAAAAATTTATAATATTTGTTATGACATAACCACCACATGCTATAAATGCCAAGCTTCAAAAACAGCAAATATTATTTACACACCACCTACTATCAAGATCACTACTGATTTCCCCTTTGAATTGGTTGCCATGGACCTTCTACAACTTCCCAAAACTCAACAAGGTAATAATTATGCCTTAGTCCTGGTAGATCATCATACCAAATGGATTGCAGCTGTTCCAATAAAGAATAAACAATCTATCACAGTCACAAACACTTTCCAACAGCTAATGCTTCCTTATTTACCTAATATACCCGAGAGATTGTTAACTGATAATGGCCGGGAATTTATTGGGCCAGTGTTTGAAGAGATGCTGCAGCTCAATAACATAAAACATATCCTAACCACTCCTTACACACCATCTTCAAATGGTGCTGTAGAGCGAATAAATAGAACCATCATTCAATATTTGAGAATGTCAATTACAGATTATACAAAATGGGATATAGAATTGCCTAGGATAGTCTTGATTTACAACCATACTGAGCATTCACAGTTGGGATTGTCACCCTGTGAATACATCTTAAAAGAACAACACACCCCACATTTGGGGTTATCGTGGAAAAGGAATGAAATGTATTGGCAGCCTGGGCATGCCCACTTTCAACCTTATGAAATTCATCAAAAAGTAGGATTAAAGATACATTTACCTGGGGACTTAGTCACAAATAAATTTAAGCCACGTTACTATGGCCCATATGAAGTTATCCAGGTGAATGACAATCAAGTAACATATATCATAGAGTCTGAAGAAGGAAAACAATTTAAAGTGCATCATAGACAACTCAGGCGGTGGATATTACCACCCCATTATCTAGAAAACAATCCTCTTTTCCAAAAGTGGGCCATGGATTTAGGTGAACCTGAGCCAGTTGTGCCTCCAATGGAAGTGGAAGAAATTCCTGGTCCAAAAGTGGACATTCATAAAGATATTGTCATAGACCCATTTGACTTAGATGAAGAAGATGCAGATTTTGAAGGTTTTGATATTGATGAAGACACCAAGAGGAAATGTGAGGGATTGTTAGAACAGATGAAGAGGAATCTTCAAATGGCGGAAAATGTTATACTTCCTTCCTTGGAAGCATCCCTTAATAAAGAATTGTCTAATTTAATCCCAGAGGGTGTAGACCCTGAGTTATCTTCGTTCTTGATGAACCAGACATCTATGCCAGTATTCATGAAAAATAGTACTCCATCACCCCGTTTGATGGAATTCTTATTAGGCCATTACCGAAAGAGTAGAAGTGCTTTACGAAATTACAGAGTTTTTAAAGAGCAGAAAAATGGTGACATTACTGATAATGAAGAACTAAGTCCATTATCAACTAGAGAGATCAGATTGGGAGATTTAGAAGAAGTAAGAAGGCGAATTTCCTGGAGTAACACTCCAATAAATGAAGAGACTCCTACTCCTATCATAGAAACAGACTTTTCGGGTTTTTCTGAGGAGTTAAATGATGGTGTTTTTGAGAAAAGTAGGAGGAATACTCCTTTGGAAAAACCATATACAAGATCAAAAGGTGCTTGTTTGGATCTTCCATTTGTTCAACCCTTTATTTTAGAAAGGAAAAGAAAGCAATAATTAAAACTTAATAACGTAAACTTAACAATTGAAAGAAATCTTAAACTTAATAATTTTAATAAAAATATTTCATAAATCAATATTGAATAAAAAAGTGGAAACCAAGGATTACTGGATAAAGCAAAGAAAAAAAATTATTTTAGGAAATTAGCCCAAAGTCATCCCTGCGTTGTTGTCCCAACAACGGGTGGGGAGGTATGAAGAGGTGTGCTACATTCTTATATTTTTCAGATTTGCAAAGTTAGTATTGATGAAGATTATTGATTATTTATTCAAAAAGTTTTTGTTAAGAGTTTTAGAATTGACATTATAGATGTTCATGGACGATTTATAAATATATTAAAAAGAGATTTATCCAATTGTGACATTTAAAGTAAGAAATAAAGTGAAAAGATACAAACTTGTGACATTTAAAGTGTGGAAATCTAAAGAAGTGAAAAAGATACAAACTATCATTAAGATCTCAAAAAGACCAATTATTTGGAAGTGAAAAAGTGATAAGATACCTCGAAGTGAAAAGCAAAACATCAGAGAAGTGTGATAATACAAAATTAAAATCCACCATTTTATTTGAAAAGGAACACACAAGAGAAAACAACTCGCCTATTTTTGAGGAAAATTATAAAACCAAAAGTGAACAATTCCCTTATCCAAGGTAACCAAATTGTGGTTCTTGACTTAAAAAGAAAAGACTGAATGCTATATCCTTATTTTTCTTCATTGTTGATCTTTTCAACCAACAGGGAATTGTTTTAGAAGACCAATTGTGGACAAACAAGAATTGTTTTGGAACTGAATCATTTTTGAATTCAACTATCTTAGGAGTGAACTATTTTAGGAAGCAAATCAAAAGTTTGGATTCATAATACCAGTCTTCATTAAAGTTTCAAGAAACCTTTAAGCAAAGAGTTACAGCCATTTTTCTTTGCATTTCCATAACAGTTATTTTCCCTTATTGTAATATTACCATAGTTAGAACTTAAGCTGCGTTGTCCCATACATCCCATTAATCTACCATCATCCAAATTATTAATTAAAATATTTATGTTTAAATCTTAAAGATTATTAATTAAATTATTATTTATTGTTTGGTTATTAAACAAATTAACAAATTAATTAGGGG